>JAHTLZ010004138.1:0-11051 GCA_023846285.1 Phrynocephalus versicolor
CTTTTCTTTTCTTTTCTTTTCTTTTCTTTTCTTTTCTTTTCTTTTCTGCCAAGGAACAATAGGGTTTGAGCAAAGAAATGATGTTGAACTAAAATATACATAGTGTGGGAATCCAAGTAAATGTGTGTGTGTGTGTGTGTGTGTGTGTGTGTTTGTTTGTTTATACAGCTTATATGCCACCCACTACCCAAAGGTCTCTGGGTGGCTTATAATTCAAAATTAACAATTAACAGTTAAAAGCAATTAAAACATTGAAATACAATACGATACAATTAAAATACATTAAAATGCAATACACTAAAATTGCCCCCAGGATCCACAATCTATGTTGTATCAGTTAAAGAACTTCTGGAACAGGAAAGGTTTTACCTGGCGCCTAAATGTCCTCAACATTGGCGCCAGGGGGTACTGAATTGGGAGGGCATTCTGTAGCCATACTCCTTGTCCCTTCCATATAGCATATAAAAATAACAACTCAAAATGAGTTTTCAAAGCAACTCCTAAAAAGCCAAGGTCTGTAATATCTCTAGCTGGCTGGATAGTTCAGTGATTTAGGTATCTGACTGTGGAGTTCAATTTCCCACTGTGCCTCCTGTGATTAAAGCCAGCCTGTGGGGCCTTGGGCAAGCTGCAAAATTCCAGGGCACTCCCAGAAGAAGGGAATAGTAAACCACTTTTGAGTTCTGTACATGGCGTTGATTATTAAATCGTCTCTAATGAAATCTACTTGCTGTAAAATAAACAAAATGGTAGAAAACAAACCTGGGAACCCTGCCAGCTCTCTCTGCTTCTGCAGAACATTCCTGATTCATTCTTTATTGGTTCGTATAAGCACAGCATGAATGATAAAACTTAACAGGATTTATTGTAACTTGTATGGGGGAGTAATCCAAGAGACAAAACAATTTGGTCTGAGTGCATAGTTTGAATTACCCCAGTCTAGTCTACATTCTTGCCACCCACACCTGATTCCCTTTGCCATGAGGAGCTTAAAGGTAAAGGTAAATGTTCCCCCCGCACATGTGTGCTAATTGTGTCCGACTCTAGGGGCGGTGCTCATCTCCGTTTTCAAGCCAAAGAGCCAGTGTTGTGCAAGACCTTGGCCATGTGGCCGTCATGGCTGCAAGGAAACACTTTTTTTCCTTCCCATTTTTATTTACATGCTTTCGAACTGCTAGGTTGGCAGGAGCTGGGGTGAATATTGGGAGCTCACTCCACTGTGTGGCCCCCCGGGATTCGAACTGCCGAGCTGACGTCTTTGCATCCAACAATTTTCAGAGCCTTAGTCTGCTAGGCCACCATGCTCCATGCATATGCTCAGTTCCTACCAGTAGGCTCCTGACTCATCCAGTTCCTGTGGCCCCAGAGATGGCTCATCCAGTTTCTGTGTTCCCCCTCCACCATCATGCCTCTCCTAAGAAAGAGGGTCAGTTTGCCCAACATGAGGACAGGGGGGTGAAGATCCTCTTTCCAGAGCAACATGCTTGCCCCAGCTTCCCAGTCTTCTTTCTTGCTCTTCTAGGAAAGTTATGACTTGGTTGCTCATACTCATTCCCTCCAGAGCTGAACTTTAAGAGACACTTTTGGTGGATGAGGCAAGTTTAAAGTTTTATTCCATCTTCATCAGACAGGAATAGACTGCAGCATTCTACGCTGATCTTAAAAGGCATCTGCTAGAACAGATTCGGAGATTTGCATCATCTACGAACACCGAAGAAGCAAACAACACATATTCAGTGTTCAGGAAGGCAAGAGCAGTGTGGGTCCTGCTTCATGACCTCCTGATCTAGTTTTAAAATCAACTGAAATGCAATACAGTCACTGGACTATTATGTCTTTCCTTAACATGTACTGCAGAATCACATTACTCTGGCATTTTGCTCCTTGTAATACAGTCACTGGACTATTAATTTCTTTCCTTAAAGCATATTATGAGGAAAATGCCAGAGTATTGTGATTCTGCATGAATTGCTGGCTGCCATCCAAATACTGAATCTGATCACTTTCTTTAGAGTTCTTTGATTAACTTCCATTTCTTCATAACAAGACACAGTTGAGGTGGACATTTAAAAAAACATTTGCTATGCTGTCACTGGTTTTTTTTTCCTTATCAACAACAAAAGGAAAATAAGCCATTCAGGGCCAATGAATTAGATGCAGGGATGTAAATCCCCATTTGTCTACAAGACAAGATTGAGAAACATATCTAGTATTACTCGTCACCGACGAGACATTTGTCTTGTTATTACTGGTCTCGATGAAAGGAATGCATTTGTGAGGCCAGCTTTTGCATAAATTGTGTAATTGGCAAAGGAGCAGAAAACAGGATTCTTTGTAGCATTTGCCTCCTTGCTGTTTTTAGATTTAATATTGTCTTTTAATAATATAAGCCACCTTGGGTCCTTTTAAAGGAGAAAGGTAATGTAAATATATATACAGTGGTACCTTGTATAAAGGAATTAGTTTATTCCATATGAAATTATGTTAAGCAAATTTTCCTTTATACAAATTTCCCATAGGAATGCATTGAAAACAGAGTAATGCCTAATCACGGCCATTTTTATGTTGTACAGATTCGCCCCATAGACGATTCTGTTAAGCAAATTTCTCCTATCTCTGGATTTTTTTATGTTGTACAGATATTATGTTATTCAAACGATATGCTATACAAGGGTCCACTGTATAAATAAATAAGACCATGATGATAAAAAAGTGAGCATCAGAATACTTGTTTGTGTTGCTTCAGCCACTTCTTCCACACTTGCTCTGCATGTACATTATATATACACACCCATGTTTTTCCGTCTATAAGATGCTCCCATATATAAAATGACCCCCACTTTCCCAACCCCAAATTACAGTTTTGCAACAATGCAATTCTCTCCTTGGCTTACTTCTGTGTATAAGGCAATCCCCAATTTTTAGTCTAACAATGTTAGGCAAAAATATACTCTTATATCTGGAAAAAGACTAATGTCTCTCTTTCTAAGAGGCTTTGGTCTCTAACATAGGTAGAGGAGCAGGTACAATATAGCTCCCTCTCTATGCTGGCACTAGATATGCTTACTGAAGCTCAGCAGTCAAGTGGAGGAAATTTTCATTTCACTATGGAAGAATTTGCCAAAACTAGCAAATCACATTTTCAAGAAACCTCAAGGAAAAATGTGATTTTAAAAAGAATCACTTTCCCATCCCAGTTTAGAGCATTCAGTGTTTTTAAAAACTTATTTTAAAAATAAAATTTCTAGTTACTCTCAAGAAATGGGAAAGCGATAAATTACTTTAAAAAACACACAATTGCTACAATAATTATTTAATTTTGGGGACCTGGGAATCCATAATTATAACACACAGTTCTTTAAAAACCATTTTCCATGAGGCTTCACAGGATCTTTCCAAACTTTGCGGTTTTGTAAAATTCTGTAATTGACAATAATAGATAACTGCAAAGTCTGCCATTGGAAAGATCTTTTTATTTTTCCTCCTCTATCACAAGAAGGGGTTCAGCTTGGCTACTCTAACCTTGGCTTTGCTGTAACAAAGACAAAACTAAAGCTGGCTTATTTAGGGAATATCATGGAAAGAGAAAGCTTGTGAATGGACAATAATGCTGGGAAAAGTTAGAGGCATAAATAAAAGAGGGAGACCAACTATGAGATTGGGTTGACTCCCTATAGCAGAGTTTCCCAACTTGGGAGAAGTGACCCCCTAGGCCTAGGGCAGTGATGGCGAAACTTTGGCACTCCAGATGTTTTGGACCACAGTTCCCATAGTCCTTTGTCATTGGTAGTTGTGACATCACCCCTTTCAGAGACTGGGTTTTCAAAGGCACAACTGGGTTTATTTTGACATCCCACCACTGTGCCACCAAATTGTGACGACACCTCCCTTTTACACGTGTGATTGTGATGGTAATGGTAATGCTGCCACCTTTTATTCACTTGGTAATGCTGCCACCTTTTAAATCGTCGCCTTATGAATTGGGACAGACTCAGATGTATAATATAAAAATAATAATGAAGTTTATTGAGAAAATAAATAAATATAACAATGACTGAAGTTGGTATGCGTTGCCTTTAACATAGAATAGATTTAATCAACTCCAAGCCTCCCTGTCTTTAATAACTAGTAAACAGTAAAGCCCTCACTACCTGACAGAACTCTAACAGAGCTGTGCTCTCTCTCTCAGCACTCACTCAACCTAACTGCCTCAACTGACTAGGCTCCACCCTTTTTATATCATACCACCCCCCACACTCCTGCTGGGATTGGCCGATGATCTGCATATGCATTACTCCTGTTTCCAGGGTGTTGTCACAGTAGTCTAGGCTTGGAATTCTGGGAGTTGTGGTCCAGAACATCTGGAGTGCCAAAGGTTTGCCACCGCTGGCCTAGGGGAATCAAAAAAGAGTTTTCGGGGGGGGGGGGGGTTCCCCCATGGAACCTTCCACAGTTGAGACTTGGAAACAGTTCAACCATGTGATCGCTTGAATCGATGCAGAAAGGGAGGGCAAGGTTTTTGTACGCACACACTCAGGGCACTTGCCAACCTTCCGCCTCACCTCTTGCTTCTTACCTCATTAGATGATGAGTACATGCACACACCTGTACAGGCACAGAGTTCAGTACCAGAGTACACTCTGCCCTGTAAAGCCCCCTTCTCAAGATGCTTCTTTATGGTTTTTAAGCCTCCCCTCCTAGGCAACTCTCCTGTTCTTTCATTTGTTTGTTTATGCTTCTTTACAGCTTGCTAATGCCCCCCTATTGGAGGCTTACGATCCAGTTGGATGAAAGCCTCTCTTGTTACCTATTAATGAACAGCATCACATGGAGGGCTATAGATGGAACTGCAAGTAGTTCGATTTATGTGTCACCACTAAAATTGAACAGACCTGAATTCCCTGTTGTGACTTCATGGAGAATGGACATGTATTTCTTTTGCTTTGAAGTTACACCAATGGTTGGGGCAGCATGGCTGGTAGTAGCAGGAATTGTCACAGTCTTACGATCATGGGCAACTCACAAAAGAAAGGTATGGTATGGGGGCTGCAGGTAGCCAATAGGTGTTTTGTACTCCTGATCGAAGATAAGTAAAAAGTCAAATATTGAGAAAAGATTGTAACTGGGACAAGACTATGTTGATAGTCTTGCATAAAAATCTGAGTGTGTTTTGTGTTTTTACAGTCGTGACCGACTCTTCATGATTCCATATATATGGAGTTTTCTTAGCAGGAATACTGGAGTGGTTTGCCAGTTCCTACCCAAGGTGCCTACAGCACCTGGTATTCCCTGGTGGTCTCCCATCCAAGTACTAACCAGGGCCAACCCTGCTTAGCTTCCGAAATCAGGCGAAATCAGATGTGCTTAGTGGACCCAAATATCACAGGGTATATTTTTAACATGAAAACAATTCGGGATTGAAAGTTAACTGCTCTGGTTTCTGCATAGAGCAGAGAGCAGTTGCATTTCAGTCTTTTGGTATGTTTTCTTTGCAGTTAAGGGAAATAAGGTTAAGGCTTGGTAACTGAGTTGTTGGTGTAATACACGGCTTTGCCTATGGATAATTCATTCCCACATACACTGATCACTTCTGTAAGCTGTTAACTGTGCAGCACAATGCCAGTTCACAATGTCTCAGTGAATCCTGGGAACCAAACATCTTCAGATGAAGAGGGCACACATTAATTTGTAAAAAGCCTGATGGAGGATTTTGATTATTTAGTGATAATAAAAGAGCTTTCATATTAATTAATTCCATAGAGATACAGACATTAATAGAACTCCAGTGCTTTTAGATTTTTTTTTTTAAAAAAAGCCCTTTCCAATTATTGATTGCAAATTTCTGAAGCCTTAAAACTAGTTCTTCATTTCTGCTGATTTTAATCATCTGTTCTGGGGGGGGAAGAAGCAATTTTCCATTTGTTCTAATGAGATCACTTGCAAGTGGTTTCTTTGCAAAGTAAAGTACTTGCAACTTTTTATTTTGAGAGCTGATCGTTGAGTGTGGGTGATGCTCATGGAACTGATAAGCTAAACTGTACTCTTCAGTTCTGCATCCCCTATAAAATATTCAGATGTCTCTGCTTCTTTCTTTGAACTTTCCTTTGTTCGTTACTGCCATTTTGTGCTGTAAGTTCGCTTCCAATGATGGTGACTTTGTGAACCACCGGCCTATGAAATGGTGCTATCATTAACAATCCTGCTCAAGTCTTATACTGCTGTGGTTTCCTTTAACGAGATCTTATATGAATGGCTAGTTAGTATTTATCTCCCACCTTAACACCAAGTGAGTTCCATGTGACCCGCATAGTTCTCTCCCTTTTATGCTCATATTGATGATGAGCATGTTTAGCCTAGAGAAAAGACTACTGATTGCTGATATGATAGCACTTTTCAAATATCTGAAGGACTGTCATACAGAGGAGGGACAGGATCTGTTCCCAATTGTCCCAGAAAGTTAGATGCACAACAATGGGATCAAGAGAACCCAACTTTTGGCTATCAGGAAAAAACTTCCTAACTGTCAGAGCAGTATGACAATGGAACCAATGGCCATGGGGGTGATGAGTGCCCCAACACTGGAGGCATTCAAGAGAAATTTGGACAACCACCTGGCAGATATCCTTTGATTTGTATTCCTGCAACTTCACTATTCTGTGATTCCACATGCCATCAAAACAATTCTGACTTATGGTTAACAATCCAAATAGCAGAAGTTGGAGTGAGACAGAGGTAGCTGGCTCAAGGTTACTCATACAGACTAGAATGGGAAATTGCCAATGTCTCAATCCAACGTATATGAAGGACTGCCATTAGCATGCAGAATAAAATGGTATTTGCCAAAAATTATGCGTATTTGTAATGACCCACTGGGCTCAATTCCTCCCCTGGATCACATGCCAGAGTGCACCTTGGCCCTAGGGCAGTGGTTCTACTTACTGCACTACTATCCATTGGCCAAAATTATGTGTTGATTAGTTTAGTAAATTGCATGAGAACAGGCCCATTAAAACAATGTCAGTTTGGTGAATTAAGTCCTCCATGTGCTCTATTGATTCAAACAGGCTCAAACGACAACTTCCTATGCTAAATTAAATTGCAGCTTTACCTTCTTAATTGTGTTCTTTAAATTGCACTGTATCAGTGGAACCTAGTACAGGGATAGAGCCCCATTAATTCAAAGGGCCAACTCTAATGCAATTTATTACACCAAGCAACAGGATTTGGGCTATTATCTCTCCTTTATGCATATCTTTGCAATCAATCTTATCCAAAAGCAGAAGATGTACAATACTGGACTGGGCTGACAGCCCAGCAGCTGCCTGCTTCCTATTTTATAATAAGAGTGCAGAACCTCTTTTAGCCCAAGGGGCTGTTCCAGTTTTAGAGACATCCTTTCGGTCTGTAATTCCAGTGATGGGCAGAGCAAAAGGTTAGAACTAAAATGACAGTATATATTAGTTTATATTCTTCCTGCTAGTAACTTAAGTCCTAGGGGACATATTTCAAATTTCAGGTTGTGGTGGAAGGGAACCCTGTACAAAAACATGCATTAAATTTATTATGAAGCAGCCAATTCTTCTCCATAGGGTGACACTTAAAATATGTAATGGTGCTGCTCAGCAATCATTCCGGATATAGTTCATGGAACATTATGTGAGATACCAAGGGAGGTGGGGGAGAGGACTGGATCCTCCCTAGATGGCAACGAGGGGAAATGAAACTAAACAACAGGACAGTCTTGAGCGGGTCCAAAGGACGGTGACCAAGATGATTGAGGGTCTGGAAGAAATGTCTTACGAGGAGTGGCTTAGGGAGCTGGAAATGTTTAGCCTTACAAAAAGAAGGCTGAGAGGGGATATGAGAGCTATGCTTAAATAGCTGAAATGATGTCACATTGAAGAAGCAACTGGTTTGTTTTCCATGGCTTCAGAGACATTTATTCAGATCCTTGGAGCACAATGATGAAGTCACAGCTTTATAGTGTAGAGGGCACATGGCTGTGGGCATGGAAAGTAAGTGAAAATCATATACAGAAGGTGATTGACACTTGATAATGCAGTTTCAAAGTGTTGATTACATACTGTACGTATCCTGGAAATGAGTAGAATGATTAGCTTATGCAGTACATCTGTGGGCTTTAGTTTTCAAAGGATCATAACTAGAGGTGGGCACGAACCATAAAACCCATGGTTTGGGTTTTTCTGGCTTGGGCCCACCCTTGGTTCGGTTTGGGTTTGGGTTTGTACAGTTTTTTTAAAAAAACATTGTATGAACCCAAACCAATCCCAACCGGTTTGGGTTCTTACCAGTGGCGATGGTGGCTCGGTGCTGTCATTGGCCGTGGGGAAGATCCGTTTAAAGAGAGCCCTGTTCCCACCTCCGCATGCGGAGGTGGGGACAAGGGGTCTCTTTAGACATTTTCCCCTGCAGCTGATGACAGCGCTGATCGGTTGCTCGTCGCTGTCATCAGCCGCAGGGAAGTTCTGTTTAAAGAGACCCCTCTTCCCCCTCCCCATGGGAAGGGGGTAAGAGGGGTCTCTCTAGACATTTTCCCCTGTGGTTGATGATAGTGCCCGGCACTATCATCGGTCGTGGGGAAGATCCATTTAAAGAGACTCCTGTTCCCCTGCGGAGGCGAGGAGAGGGTCTCTTTAAACATTTTTTGTTTTGTTTTGGTTCGGTTTGTTCTAAAATCACTCTGGGGTTCATTATTCGTTTTGTTACATAACGAAATGAATAATGAATAATGAAATGAACTAAAAGTTCATTTCATGCCCATCTCTAATCATAACAATTGCAGCGTCAAAACCCAGGAGCATCGTTCCATGTGGATTCTGCAGCCAAATGTGACTAGGGTGGTGGTGGTTTGAAATGCTCCATCTCAATGCATAGAGGTTAAATAACTCCTGCTGAAATCAAAAGTGCTTAAATGCATTCAACTCGAGTTGAATGGCTCTCATTGTTTTGAGCAAGGCTGTGGAATTGCAGGCACTGTGCCATTTTTTAAACAGCCTATATTAGGGTCAAGGGAGGATTTGAGAAATACACTGCGGTGTGATTTGTATAAGTAAAATACCTGGATTATTTTTCTTTGGAATGTGAAGGCTAGCGACTTTCGCGAGCTTAAGATCAAATGAAAAATGAGTGGGGAAGGGGGGAAGGTATGCCAGGTAATAACCTCATCTTGAAGTAATGCAAGTTTGGTTTGACACCTGCTGACAGCAAACGGTAAATTGAAAATTATACCGTTGACACTCCATTGTCCTTGGAGAACTGCAATACACATACTTCAATCTCGGTCTGTGCTGAGATCCCAGAAAACTGGCAACATACCAGTGGGAGGTGAGGATGAAATGCCGCTGTTTTGTTTTCCAATGTGTGTGACACCACCTTCATGTTTTTCGTGGGAAAAGAGAACGATTTATCATGACTGCAGGGAGACGCACAATAAACATCCTTTCCAAGTGAATCATATCGGTGCTCAGTTCTCATAAATAAAGTGTCGCGTTCTGACACTGAAACCATTGCTCTCCAGAAGCGTGCCCCTAGGACATGTTCTGACATTCTGTCTCCTTCTTAGTGACATCTTACTATAGACATTAGCATCAACCTGTTGTCAGGATTTAGAAATCTGCTATGTTAGCACAGTCTGACTTTTGTAGACTGTTTATTATGCTAGCGGTACAAGTGCTATTCTGATAGGAAATGTCATGTGTACTTTTGTCTTCTAGATTCCAAATGACGGCAAATTATTAAGTCCAACCATTGCAAATTAACTAGCTCTGTGACAGTATATATTGACTGCCTGAGTAAAGTTCTTAGGTTTAGTTTCTTGGTTCCGTGACTCCCTTGATTGCTGTCTCTATTAAAGAATCTTGGGTAACACTGTAGTAAAACTCACCTGTGATAAAGGAGAGTTGCTGCATGGTCTCAAAGAGGTCCTGTTCACACAGAGAGTTTATTACTGGGTTGACAATTGCATTTTTATGTGATAGTGTGCTTGGTATTCTGCAGGCCAGTGGTTCCCAAACTTGGGTAGCCCAGGTGTTCTTGGATTGCAATTCTCACCACTAGCAAGGCTTCTGGGAACTGCAGTCCAATAAAACTTGGGTTACACAAGGTTGGGAACCATTCCTATAGACCAGTGGTGGTGAACCTTCAGCACTCCTGATGTTTTGGACCACAACTTCCAGAATTCTGAGCCTAGACAGTCAACGTCAAAGGACTGTGGAAGTTGTGGTCCAAAACATCTGGAGTGCTGAAGTACGCCACTAGAGGTGGACACGAAACATAAAAAAATGAGTTTTGTTTTGTTTCGTTCTATTCCATTCCCCCTATATTTCATTTTGTATTGTAAGAAATGAAATTTTTCAAAAGAATTCCATTACTTACAAAAGAAAACAAAACAAAATGAGGTAAGGGAATCCCCCAGCCTAGGGCTGAGAGGGTAGTGCTGACGGCTGCACTCCCCTCTTAGCCCCCTGCTGTGGGATTCCCCCCCCGCCTCCCAGCTGGGAGGTGGCAGTGGTGGCAGAGAAGATTGTCTAAGGAGGACTTGTCTTCTAGCTCAGTTCAATCGCCTGCTACCGCCACTGCACTTGCCTCTGCTGCTGTGGAGCCTTGTGGAGGCAGGCAAAGGAGCAGAGCTAGGTGTTGTAGAGTGGGTTTAGTGATTTCAGCAGTGATTCAGCTCTTTGACATAGCAGGCTGGAGACAGCTTCTAGTGTAACAGCTCTTTACTCAGGCAGAGAACAAGACTGGGGACTGGGGAGAGGGAGATACATTTATAGGAGCCAGGACTGGCTAGGAAAAGATACATTTTGGAGGGAACAATTACAACCAATCACAAAGCTGCCTTTTGGCAGAGACGAATAGGATTTAGGATCCAAATGCAGCAACTTGAATAAACCAATAGGCCTGTTCCCTTTGGAACAGGAACAGAAACCAAGAGGAATACAGCTCAATACACAACACTAGGAGGTGAGTCCTCCTCTGACACTCTTCTCCGCCACCACTGCCATTTTAAACAGGCTCCAGCCTAGCCTAGC
>JAHTLZ010004139.1:0-15545 GCA_023846285.1 Phrynocephalus versicolor
AGCAATGGAGGAGCATGTGTTGCTAGCACCTGGAGCAAGGGAAGTATTGTCGGGTGCAGGTTGCATGATGGCTTTGTGATGCAATGCATGGAAGAGGCACAGTGGTGCCCTGAAGCAGCTACGGAACTGCTCAAATTCTGTCCTGACGGTGGCAGTGATAGAGATGGTGGACCCAGCACACCCCACACCCCCAGCAGCTCAGACTTGGGTTGCTGGGAAGGGGAAGAGGAGCATGTGGAGCAGCTGTAGGAACATGTCCAGAAGGGCAGTCCCACATGTCCCTAAGAATTTTGTGCCCAGGATGACCGTCCCTGTGGACCTGATACACTATGCCACTGTGTAACAGTACAGTAAACTCCCACCTATCTCAGGGGTTAGGGACCCGACCCGACCCACAATAATTGAAAATCTGCAATATGCAGATGCTGGGTCAGGTCAGGACTGGGCAGGCTCTCTGGGGGCTCTTGTACTTACCCCAGACCTGGCACTGGCCCAAACGGGCCTGCAAGGGGCTTTCCAGTCCCCCAGAGGCCCCAAAAGTGCTTTCTAGTGATCTGGAGGTCACTTCTGGTTTACCGGAAGTCACTTCCGGTTTGGGAGGAAGCACTTTTGGGGCCTCCGACGGACCTGGGAAGGCCTTTCCTCCTTACCCCAGGGGGCCTTTTTTCATATACAGTGGACCCTTGTATAACAAACAGCTTGTATAACATAAAATTTGTACAACATAAAAAAATTCCGGAGGTGGGGGAAATTTGCTTAACATAATCGCTTATGGGGAGAATCCGTGCAACTTAAAAATGGGATCACTCCATTTTCAATGCATTCCTATGGGAAATTGTATAAAGGAAAATTTGCTTAACATAATTTAATTTGGAATTTATTTATTTTATTTATTTATTTTATTTGTTGCATTTATACCCCGCTTATCTTCATTGCGAACTCTAAGCGGCTTACAGGCTACAATAGCCACACAAATTACAATAAGTACACAGACATGACAAAATAATAATAATAATAATAATAATAATAATAACAATAAACGAGAAGTTAAAACCTTATGGCACCTCAATAACTAAACGATAAGTACAAACAGGTTGCGATGGCGGGTTAAAAAAAAAAAGTCAGTTAAGAATCGCCAAAGGCCTCCCGGAAAAGGTAGGTTTTTAAATGAATTAATTCCTTTATACAAGGTACCACTGTACTCCGGACCTGCGATACACCGGGACCGCAGTATATGAACCGCAAAAAGGGCGGGGGACAATTGTATGTGGAAAGCAGGAAGACTTCCTTTTGTTAGTTAGTTTCATTGCATTCTCTTGCATTCTAGCATTGCAGGAAAAGAGGTGTGTGTGTCTGTGTCTGTCTGTCTGTCTCTGTGTGTGTGTGTGTGTGTGTGTGTGTGTCTGTCTGTCTGTCTTATTTTCTCCAGACCATCCACAATCTTACAAGGCTCCAGTCTGTTGTCCCCCCCCCCCTTCCCCAGCTGCCCTTGTTTTGAATGAAAATGTCCCTTCTGCAAATCCGACTGGGTAAAGGGCATGGAAAGCTTTGAGTAAGATAAATACTTAATTAGAAAGAAATGGTGGCAGGCAACTTAACGATAGTGACTCAGAATGCTAATTATCAAAAGGAACATATTCCTTCCTAGGTTTGAAAGAGCTTAATTGTTCCTTGCCAGTGCCCTGAAAGTACATGGGCCTAATCCAAACTCTCACTAAACAGTTTATATTACACCTTAGGAAATGATCCTTATTCCATTATACTTTTAATTCTTATCCATCTGTAATCAGTTAATTGGTTTTCTTGATCTTTGGGAAGTCCTAAGTCACTTTCATACTCAAAATGGAAAAGAAGGAAGGAAAGAAAATCCATAACATAAGTGCATAAGTAAATAAAGATGTATTTATTAATTATTATGCTTTATTGAATTGATTTATAGACTGAAAAAATAGATTTGCTGTTTTTTTCAATTTTATTAGTTAGATTTGGCATGTCTGCCATAAGCTCAAGGCGGAATATATGGCTGTCCTCCTTCTTGCTTGATCACACAACAACCCTGTGAGGTAGATAAGGCCAAGAAAGCTTGGCCACCCTAAAGCCACCCAGTAATTCTCATGGATGACTCCGAGGACAGCTAAAGAAGGGTCTGAACATGAATCCCAGCCCAGTACCCCAAGAGCCTTGGTGCTTATTAATTTCAGGGGAATCAGCCATTAGGGACCAAGGGGTGAGTCCTTTATTCCTTGCAGTATCCAGAGAGAGAAGGGAGTCTGAGTAAAGTATAGCTACTTCCTGTCCGTATACAAGGCTATAGAACATGATGAAATAGAACAGGGGAAATTGCTTTTCTGAACAACTCATAAAATACACCCGCCAGTGTGGTCCCCTGCTCTATAAAGAGGATCCCAGACTTAAAATCATTAGTTTCCTAGTCCTAACTTTTATAGAGAGCTGCGTTGCACAGTGGTTAAAATGCTGTGCTGCAGCTAGAACTGTGATCATGCCCTGGAGTTCAATAGGTAGCTGGCTCAAGGTTCACTCAGCCTTCCAGCCTTCCACGATTGGTAAAAAAAGAGTACCCAGTTTGCTGAGGTGGGTGGGTGGCAGCAATGTGTAGCCTGCATGATTACTTGTAAACCAACCAGAGGGTGCTTTAAGCACTATGGTAATGCTCTCTCTCCTGAGTCCAAAACTCAATTTTTCATTCACTGTGACTCATGTTGCAAACCGTTGTGCATATACCACCAAGTAGAACAGCAAGTGAGCTGAGGTGGGAGGGAAAAGAGAGAGAACAACAGAGGCCACAGGAGAACACCCAGCAAGCAAGCTCGAGAGAGGGGATGGAGCAGAAAAGGGAGAAGGCAGAGGAGCACCTAGCAAGCAGGCAAGCAAGCAAAAGAGGAGAAGTGTGGGAGGGAAGTGAGAAGACAAAAGAAACTTCATTTGTAACACGTGAACATTTTCTAGGAACTAAACTCTGTTAACATGATGACTGAAAGGAATATAGGGTTAAGCATGCAATGGTTCGCTTTGCAATCACCATCAGGAGTAACATTTACAAAAAGTGAGAGTCTGCTATATTTTGGCCTGGTTTCCACAATGTACACTATATAACTATTAAATTTCACAAGATTTTCCAGTGCTTCTATTCAACTGTTGGTATGCTATGTGGAGGGATTGTTTCCTTATGGTTTTCCTAGAGATGGAGAAAGATGCAGGATGTATAAATGGAGGATGACATCCTCATCCTGACACATAACTCTTGGAAAAATAAATGGTTATAGAGTGTAAATGTAAGGTATCTTACAAACTAGACCAAAATATAGACCAAGTTCTGAGTCGGATACATGTTCAGGCTCAGCCATTCTTAGAAAGGTTTTAGCCTGGTTTCTTTCCACTGAATAAAAGAAAACTTCATAAACCATTACAGTGGTACCTTGAGTTACGAACACCCTGAGTTATTAAAAAAATGAGTTACAAATAGAAAACCGCTGGTATGGGAAAAGTTTGAGTTTTGAAGAAAAGCCTGGGGTTTTGTTTTTTGTTTTAGTTATGAAAGGGAAAAGGAAAGGAAAGATTCCTTTTCAAAATGGTTCCTGCTTGTTTGCAATAGCAATAATACCATCTAGTGGCCTCCCAACTACAGTGCTGCAATTGGGAATAAGGAGTCATTTTGAAAAGGGAAGCTGAGAACTGGAGCTTCTCTTATTCAATGATCAGCACAAAGTGCCCTGTTTTGGAAATATTTGGCACCATTTTTGGGGACTTTTGGGAACCTTTGGTGGGTTTCTCAAGTGGTTACATGGTAGGTTGCTCATCTTCTGTTGTTTGTTTGACTGTTAACTATGCTTCTTTGCTTTCTGGAGTGTGTGTGTGATTTCCCACTTGGAATGAATTAATGTTTCCAGTGCATTCCTATGGGAAACTGTATTTTGAGTTAGATTTGAAAAGATTTTGAGTAAAGAAAAGTTTGAGTTAAGATAATGCATTCAGAACTGATTCATTTTGTAACTCAAGGTACCACTGTACATAAATAAGTCCCATTGAGTCAGTGTGTCTCCTCTAATTGGGACCAACATTTAATTGAGGCCCAGAGCTGCCTATAATTTAGAAACATTGACCTGAATCCAACGGTTAGTGCTAGCTAGAACAGGCCTATTAAATCATTTACTGAAAGTCAAGTTGATAGACAAATGCCATTGGTGAATACCTCTACTCTAGTTAGGGTTACAATTGGATTTAAGCCTCATATAGCTCACAAGCTCTCGGGCATGAATTATGAACATTGCCTTTGGAGCCAAGGTGAGGAGGTCCCACTGAGCCTACCAGGACTTTTCTCTGTGTAAATATGCTTAATATTCCCAAGCTTTAGGGCCCCATCTAAAGTCTCAGGGAATTACAGTGCTTCTCTGGATATTCTCTGGAGACAAATCTCTGCATGAGCGACAGACACTAAGAGATGAGAAAGATCTGTTTTTGTTTGTGAGATGGGTTTACAGCCCGAGCAAGCTAATTCTCACTGTTTCTCAGTTGTTAGGAAGGCACATTTCTAACCACTTTGGTGGAGGTGGCAAGAGAGAGGAGCTTGATTCTAGGTTGTCATGTTGTGGTCAGCTGGTTTTTACAACATTTCTGGTCCACTCAAATAAATTTCCACAAGCAGCAGGCTGAGAACTGGTACTGACCCCTGTCCTGTCTCTTCCTGGCCCTGCCTCTGTGACATCACAAGCTCTCGGTCCCACATCATGTCACATGAGCAGGGTTTAGGATTTGGCCCTGAAATCTTTGGGAATCAGACACCACTAGTCTGGCTGTGTTACACAATTCAGGACCGTTGATAGAAAGTCATATGCCATGTATTGAAGAATTTGAGAACTGCCTAGCTTCAAAAGTAAAAAGCCTACAATATCTTCATGATTCAAACGGGAGTTTTCGATTCTGTTGTTTCATCTACAGCCTTCAAATGCTGATGTCAGCACATCAAGTGACACTCCGATATTCTGACGGCTTTAAAGGTATGCTTCCATCATTCTTATATCCCAGATGGATGCTATTTTGGCAACTGGTCTATGTGAATCCTGAGTAGGAACATTTAAAGATAATTTTTCGCAAGATAAACGTTTAAAATTCAAATGCTTCTAAACTCCATTAAGACTAAAAATTCATTTCAGCGTGCATTTTCCTTTTACTTGAGGAAACTGTGGGAAGAACATGTTTTCTGGATAGTGCTGACCACCAACCATAAACAAGAATAACTCCAGCCATAAAGTCCTTCGGATATGCTGAGCTAACACTTTGATGCAAAATTGCCAGGAAATCTTGCTGAAAACAGATGAGCCAAAATGGAAGGGATCTCTGCATTTGCTAGCTGACAGCACCTTATGTGTTGAGGATAATCTTTTGAGAACAATGCATTGCAGCAATCTGCTAACATGGGAACAGTTACTGTTTTAAACTATGCAACCCGGAATGTCCTAACCCATAAAGGTAGTTGGGAACCACTGGGTTAGAGTGTCACCAATGGAGGAAATATATTTTCTTCATCCCTTTATCCTCAGGCGAAGTGTGGCTACTTTCTTCAACTATTCGGCACCAGTAAGAGATCACACAAAAGTGTCATTTTTGAATGCCTGTTGCCTCTCTTGCTTCCATCACAAAAGAAACGGAATGGGAACATGAAAGTGAGTGTCCTGTACAATGTTTATGTGCATGTGGTGCTATGATCACAGAAATTCTTGTGGTGAACATCTGACCAGGCGTTGAAGTTGTGCAATCAAGTACAGTACATGACTGAGAACTTAAAAGGCCACTGTGGCTGATTCCACACCTGGAGTGCCATACCCATAAACATTAAGGAGACTATTGGCCAAAAGCTTTAAGATCTAGTCTGGGTTTTGTGTTTTTTGCTCCCCAACTTCCTTTTCCCCTTCCTTCATCATTTTTTATAACAGGCAACTTTCCAAGTAGCCAATGCTAGCTATGATAGCTAAATAGAGTGTACCTATTTAGAATTTGCCTGTATTTTTACTGACAGCTGAACCAAATGATTCATAATATACGTTTCTACTCAAAGTGTGTTCTGTTTATATACCACCCCATATCACTTCAAGTAGTCTCTGGCCGGTTTACAGTTTTTAATTATGCAGGCTACACATTGCCCTTCCAGCAGGCTGGGTACACATTTTACCAACCTCGGAAGGATGGAAGGCTGAGTCAACCATGAGCCTGCTACCTGCAGTACAGGCATTTAACCACTGCTCCACGGGGCTCCTCAAAAGGATGGTCTGGGAGCTACAAGCCGTTCTGTAACAGACCTGTCTTGATTGTCAATTGTTTGCCATCTGTTGGAAGTTTTGGTGCTTTGCAGTGACCATGTGGAATAGTATTGAATAAAATGGTTTTCGGCGGGGGGGGGCGGATGGCAGGGGGGAAGGGGGTGGCGGATGGCGGGGGATGGCGCCGGGTATGGGGACAGATGGTGACGGGCACGGGGGTGGGCGGCGATGGGCACGGGAGCGGCGGGCGGACGGTGACGGGCAGCGATGGGTGGATGGCGATGGGTGGCTAGCAGGTGGGGGGGCGCTGCTGCCACCGCCCCCCAGCTGGGCGCCCGCCACCCCTTCATCACACCTCCGCTGTGCCCGGGCTCCACAGGTGGCTGGGCTTATGAAGCACCGCCAAGGAGGAGGAGGGGGACGAGGAGGAGGGCACGTCTAGTGGAGTGAGCAGCAGCCAATCCGGCGAGGCAGAGCCCCTCTGAGGGGGCAGCCCGCGGCCTATCTAGCCCCCCAAAGCCAGGCTCTCAGGGGAGCGGGAGCCGAGGATAGCCCACTGCAGGGGGGGATGGCTCTGAGCATGGACAGAGCACCGTACCCCCTCTGCCGCCCCCACGAGCCTCCTCGTTCCAGGGCAGCTGCAGGAGTGGTCAGACCCCCCCTCTGCCTCTCCTCCCCCTCACTTTCTGGCCACTCAGCCCTTGGCAAGGCATGGGGGCTCCACCGGCCGTCCCTCCTTCCCTCCCGTTCAGGCTTCTGGGGTGACTGGAGTCCGCTGGGGAGAGGGCGCCACCTGGCCGGAACGCGTGCGCCTTTCCAGACGGCTGGCAGAGCTCGGAGGGCGCGGGAGCTCAGAGGGCGGAGGGTGGCGGGGTGGAGATGGGGGGCAGCAGGCTTGCCAGCACCCTCTCCATTTTGGCGCTCTAGGCAGCTGCCTAGTTCGCCTTAATGGTAGCGCCGGCCCTGATCAGAAGTAGCGCACCAGGTCTCTGCCAGCTTCCCGATAAGCGGCGGTGTGTTCGGGGTGGGCCTAGGCAAGCCTGCCATGCACGCTCTGCCATCTCCAGCCTGCTTGAGCAGTGTCATGGCCATGGCAGCAGCCACAGCGATGGAGGAGGAGGAGGGGGAAGGGAAGAGGAGGGCCAGGTTAGGAGCTGTGCACGCTCCGCTCTCTCCAGCCTGGCCGAGTGGCTGTGCACTCTCTCCTATAAGGGCCCTTGGGGAGATCAAAGTAGACCGGGGGGCCGTTTGGGAGAAAAAAGTAGAGTGTGGGCTGCACCTATTTACAACCCAAAGATTGCTGAAAGGACAGGCCAATAAAACTTCCTGCCCACTGCCCCCTCATGTTACTCCCCGTTTTTGTGATTTGCAAATATTGATGCACCAGAATCTACAGCAATACTCTGTTGCCGCAGCATGCAGCTTGGCAGGTGGTTTTGGACTGAAACTCATGTTTTGACTAGACAGGTTTATGTTGTTTAGCACTGACATTCCTCTGCCACAGCTACTAAGAAGAGAAGGCTGGGTTTGTTGGATCCGGCCCATCTCATCTTGTTTTCTGTCTCCAATGATAGCCTGCCAGCTGCATGAGAATAAATCATAATCGGAAGCATATTTCATCAATCAGACCAAAGTCCATCTAATCTCATATTCTGGCTGGAATCCACCTCCATGGGATTTCCCCCCTTACCTCCCCATCTTTTTTGAGTTGCTATAGCCAGTTTCCTTGTTTATAGCTGTGGCTTTCTATTTCAGGCAGTAATAATCCCATTGCTCTGTACTTGGTCCTGTACCAAGTACAGTGTACTTGGTGTCCTGGTGGACAGCTCAATGAAGGTGTCAACCCAGTGTGCCATAGCAGTGAAAAAGAGCAAACTCAATGCTAGGGATCATTAGGAAGGGTATAGAAAATAAGTCAGCAAGTATCATTTTGCCTCTTTATAAATCTATGGTGAGGCCCCATCCGGAGAACTGTTTACAGTTTTGGTAACCATACATCCAGAAGGATTTTATGGAAATGGGAAAAGTTCAGAGACGTACAAAATAATGCAGGGCATGAGTAAAGTGGATAGAGGGAAGCTCTTCTCCCTCTCCCAAAATACCAGAACTAGGGGACATCCACTCAAATTGAGGGCTGGGAGAGTAAGAACAGACAAAAGAAAATATTTTTTCACTCAGCGTGTTGTTAGTCTGTGGAACTCCCTGCCACAGGATGTGGTGATGGCATCTGGCCTGGATGCCTTCAGAAGAGGATTGGACAGATTCCTGGAGGAAAAATCCATCACATGTTACAAACCATGATGGAGATGTGTAATCTCCCGTCTTAAAACCGGGGTACTTCAAGGGCCAGATGCCGGGGAGTGATATCACGAAACAGATATCTAGTCTCGTGCACTCCCAGACGCATCTGGTGGGGCCACTGTGAGATACAGGAAGCTGGACTAGATGGGCCGTTGGCCTGATCCAGCATGGCTCTTCTTATGTTCTTATGTTCTTATGAGGGCAAATGGAATGATTAAGGGACTGGAACACCTTCCTTAGCATCTGAGGCTGCAACGGCTGGGCCTCTTCACTCTTGAATGACGGCGCCTACGAAGTGACCTGATTGAAGTTTATAACATTGTACATGGTGTGGACAAAGTAGATAAGGAAAAACTGTTTTGCCTATTACACAACACTAGAACTAGGGGGCACTCCATGAAACATTTGGGTTCTAGATCTCAAACAAAAAAAAAAGAAAGTACTTTTTCTCCCAGACAATCACTGGCCCATGGAATTGACAGCTTTAAGAAAGGATTAGACAAGTTCATGGAAAACAAGGGTATCAATGGCTATCCTTATGGATGCCTAAGGACAACCTCCGGGTTGGAGAGAGAGGCAGGATCTCTCTCAATGCTATTTGTGGGGAATCATAAGCAGGTAAAGACATCTGCTTGGAAATACCATGAAGCAAATGGTGAGCCACTGTGTGAGACAGAATGCTGGACTGGATAGCTTCTGGCCTGTTCCATCAAGGCTGTTTTTACGTTCTTATGTTCCTTTTATGGGAGCATGCTCACATCTCCTTTCAGTTTAATGTGTTGTGAAGCACATTTGCCTTTGTTAAGTGTCTTGTGGAGTTTGCTTTCCAGAGCTACTGCACAGACTGGCATAGGAAGACATCGTCAAACAGAACCTGGTTGTGTATACACTGTGTTGGCCTGAACTGGGAAGAATTCGCACACGGAGGTTCTCTTTATTGCGGGAAGCATGTGGCACCCCTCTGTTCCTGGAAACACTGAAAATAGCATGCCTGTACACTGTGCAGTGTGTGGTTATATGGTAGTCTATTTGCTAGAGTTAAACTTCATGGTTATCAAGATCATGTAGGCATGGTCCTCCTGGGTTACATGGCTTCCTGCCAAAATGGAGACTTACAATATTTTTCTGTGTAAAAGACTTATCCAGTCATTCAGTGGTGATTATTTATGAGAGCTAAACAAACCAATCGGGGCTTAGAAGCAAATAACTATAAATTGAAATTTACAGTATTTTCCCATGTATAAGACTATATTTTTGTCTAAAATTGAATTGGGGGTCATCTTACACTGGGAAATAAACTGAAGAGAGAACCATGCAGTTGCAAAACTGTATTTTTGAGTTGGACAAATGGAGGTCGTCTTATACATGGGGGACATCTTATAAGCAGAACAATATGGTACATTTTGAATTATTTAAAAGGAAACAAATTGAAATTAAACCTCTATGCATGGTGAAATCTAGGCCAAAAGGGAAGGTGGTTCTACTTTGTCATTTCCCACAATGTGCTGTTTTCCCCCTTTGTGATTGTCATGGTGATGATTAGAAGTGTGCAGATTTGAGGTTTTGGACCACTGGCCAATGGAATGCTGGGAGTTGTAGTCCAAAAACATGAAACTACACACCTGGGCTGATGCTGAGGATTATAGATTGGTTGAACATGGTCAAACGCAGATACTACACGTAATGTCGGAAAAGGTATAATCAAGGATGGATGATATTGTTCTAGTTTTTTAGTGCATAGATGTCCTCCAAAACAGATTATGACATGCCTAGTAGAATTCATTAGTTGTGTGTATATGCATGTGCAGTCGATGTATAATCCAAGGATTTTGTGATTATTATTTTTTTACTTATTTCAGCCATTGTGCTTGAACTTCATCATCATCACTCAAGGCTAGTTCTTTCTGATAGACATTTGCTTCTTGAGAACTGGTATTGCTTTAAAGCAAGTCACCTTGGTGTCTTCTCAGGCTGATGCACTTCATACCATTTTGCTATTAACATGCTCCCCTGAGTCATTTTCTTTTCTGTAAAATGTAAACAGCAGTTACCTACCTTATGCAGATTACATTGACAGGTACATGCTAAAGTCTTTAGGAGGTTGAGGGCCTTAATATATATTATCAGTTACAACTGAATAGACAGATCGCTTCAGGCAGAGGCTTGTCAGATTGTGTGATGATTTCATTTGGAGCGCATCCATTTCGCCTCTTCTTACACGGGAGATTTGATTGAGCAAATAGGCGAGGTTTTGTTTATCGATGGGATCAATTTTGAGTCTATTATTCTAGTACCCTTATGATCGTGAATGTTGGGACATCTGGAACTACAGCTATCTCAGATGATATTTTACTCAATCCCACATCAGGAGGAGGAGGCTGCTTTCTTGATATTCCTCTGGATATATTTGCTTTGTATTCATTCTTCCTCCATAGTGTTCTGGAACGGCAATACATCAGGAAGGAAGGCCAGAAAGAAGGAAGGCTGGAAAAAAGGAAGGAAACATAACTCAAACGTCCATCTATGTATGCTGTTGCTATTGCAAATGCTGAGTCCCACCCATCTCTTTTAAAGGAGTCCAGAGATGGGGCAAGATACATTACAGTGGTACCTTGTATAAAGGGATTAATTCGTTCCAAATGAAATTATGTTAAGCAAATTTTCCTTTATAAAAATTTCCCACAGGAATGCATTGAAAACAGAGTAATCCCTATCATGATCATTTTATGTTGTATAGATTTGCCCCATAGACAATTCTGTTAAGCAAATTCCCCCTATATCCAGAATTTTATATGTTGTACAGATTTTATGTTATACAAACCATTTGTTATACGAGGGTCCACTGTATATGGGACTTTCCATATGTCTATGTCTATGTCTATCTATATCTATATCTCATGCCAGTGGTTCTCAACTTGTGGGTCCCCAGATGTTCCTGGACTTCAACTCCCAGAAACCCCTTCC
The DNA here is from genome assembly GCA_023846285.1 of Phrynocephalus versicolor. Classification (NCBI taxonomy): domain Eukaryota; kingdom Metazoa; phylum Chordata; class Lepidosauria; order Squamata; family Agamidae; genus Phrynocephalus; species Phrynocephalus versicolor. The sequence goes on from JAHTLZ010004139.1 coordinate 11,541, forward strand.
AGCACAGCAAGTACAGCAAATCCAGGAACATCTGGGGATCCATAGGTTGAGAATCACTGGTTTAGTAGTACACACACAATGGAATGTTGAGCATACTGTGTGATGAAACACAGAGCAAATATACCAGCCTTCCATTTGGGTGGATTTCATACAGAGATAGCATGGAGGAGGTAAAAGGAATTGCTAATGGATGTGCATTGGTGGCTTCTGGGAGTTGCAGTCCAGGAACATCTACAACCTACAGGTTGAGAACCACTGAGCTATACCTATATATCTGTCTGTATCTGTGTCAGTCTATATGTATATATGTATATCTATGTATATCTATATGTATATCTATATCTAACCACCTTGAATGTGAGGCAGCTTTGTTTTGAAGAAATGGCAAAATCCAGAGGTAATATCTTGCAGCTGTCACAAAATCAAGTTTGAAAGTGTTTAATGAATTACAAGGAAGCTTTTTCTTTTTAACCTGTGGTTTGCCTCGGGAAACAAAACAGGAACAACCGGGAAGTAATTTCCATCATGAAAGAAAGATGGTGCTATTATAAAATATGACAGCCATGTCCTCTTCAGGAGAAAATTGATAAACTTGTAACTAAATTTGCCAACGTCACATGGGCAGAAATCTGCTTTCCATTATGAAAGATTAAAGATGAAGGCCCAGGCATTACCACTAAATTAAAAGGAAGGGAAAAAAACTTGATGAAAAACCATTCATTTTCTGGTTGTTACAGCAAGCTGCCTCTGGAAATAGGTATTCTTCCCCAAGAGTTCAAATTGCAACTCAGGTAGTCTTGTTCTTTTTAATATAATAATTGTGAATCATTCATCATTTGATATCTACAAATATTTTGATGTGTTGTTGCTACAGTATATTTGCCTGCCACCATTTATTTTATGATAGCCATCACTGAATGAAACATTTTCCAAGAGCTGCATACCTATATTCAATGTGTCATGTTCACTCACTCTCCTTGACTCTCCTTTCTAGTCCCTGTTCTCTAGCATTATGGGATTGTGTTTCAAACAATGTGTCTTTCTTTCTTTACACATATCAGAGGGTTGCACAATTTAAAATTACAGAGATGTGAGATATATAAAGTTCAAACACATTCAAAATGTTAAAATGATTATACTATTTTGAAACAGAAGTGGGCGACTACAATTGCATTATTGTGGTTCATTAACACTGATTCAGTTGTCCATTGCCAGCTGAGGAAAAAATTAAATTAATTAATTAACAGTCGCAAAGCAAGCTACTGTCACAAACAGCAGCTGTAAAGCAAGCTACTGTCACAAAACAGCAGGGTTTTTTGTTCTCTCTTATCCACGGATTTCACTATCCATGGGAAGGCCTGGAACCAATCCCCAGTGGATACTGGGGTCCTACTGTATCCCTTTGATGTTTTGCTTTTATTATGTGTTAACTGGTTTTCTATGCTAGGAGCAGTTGATGTGCTATTTGGTTCCGTGTTAAATATATAGGCATATGGCAGTGGTGGTGAACCTTCAGCAGATTTTGGAGCACAACTCCCAGAATTCCAAACCTGTATTGCAATAACAAAGGACCATGGGAGTTGTGGTCTAAAATATCTAGAGTGCTGAAGGTTCGCCACCACTAGCATGTGGTACCACTTGTTAACGAGCAGTTGGAACAAGAGTTTAGGAGAAGTCTTCTATTCTGTCAAGTAGGAACTGACCTATAGCAAGTGGTTTTCCCAGTTATAGTGAGCTTCCATGGCTAGGTGGGGAATCAAACTCTGTTCTCCAGAGAACTAGTTGGTCACTGTATCCACTACACCACATTGGGAAGAAGCACATGATGTCAACATTACTACCACACTGCCAGCATATCACAGACAGATAATCTGTGGCAGGTTAAGTCCACAGTAGTATACAATAGAGATGGGCAAAGAACGAACATTTTTTCGTTTCCGTTACCGTTTGTCGTTTCCGTTACGTAATGAAACGACAAACGAAAATTATGATGAAAATGAAACGAAACGAACAGAACCACGAAAATTGTGGTAGTTACATTTCGTTTCTGTTAATAGCGACGCACAATGAAATGAGCTGTTTTAAATGTTAAAAAACGCCCTGGACATCTGTAAAAATGCAACGATAATTATTTATATTGTCTGATAATACCTACCGGGGGGGTTGGGGTCCTTAAAACATTTGTTTTTGTCTTCTCCCATCGCGATGTATTTTTCTTTTCCCTTTAAAATGGATGTCGCCACCAGCCACAAAATGGAGGCAAGCCATGTGATGGGATCATGTTCAACTAATAGCTTGCCCAGGTGGCAGACTGGGCAGGTCTGGCAGCCACAGAGGGCATAAAAAGCACTGGCAGCCCCCGTCCTCCTTGCAGTCTCTGGTGGGAGATAGGATGGGATTGCTGTCTCTGCGACTCTAGCTTCAGTCCTGCAGCCTCCCTGTGTGCGTGTGTGCTGCGTACCTCTCGGTGAGTACCCTCCCTTGCCCTGCAGTGCAGTCACTCTGCGGCTGCCTTGCACCCTGGGCAACGCCCACCGCTGCTTTTGCAGCCTCCCTGCATACCTAGTCTATACTGCATCTCTGCCAGCATCCATTTTTATAAGTGTTTTCCCTCTGGTCTGGGGCGTTGGGGGATGCCTGCACATGGAAATGCTTTAAAAATTGCGCAAAAAGCGGGTAGAAACGACAAACGAAAAAACAAAAAACGGTAACGAATTTTTCCCAAAAATTCGCGACAAACGGAAACGAACCGAAACAGACCTCTCAACGACAAACGAAAACCAAAACACCATTTTTTTGTTTCGTGCCCATCTCTAGTATACAATATATGATATTTGGAGGAAGGCATGAGAAGTGCAGAAAGCTGAATTCATAGAAATTGTTATGCAAATCTTGCATTCCACCTGGACTGCTTCTACACCCTATAGATGGTATATAGACCATCTATATACAGACGGTTCAGTTTTTACTTGTAAGTCTCAAAGAGTTTCCCTTGAAAACTAACTACCCGTACTTAATGGGTGTTGGGAAAGGTTGCATAGGTGGGATATTCACGCACTCAAGGCCATTTTCCACCTAACCAGCCTATTCAGACCATGGTCCAACTTATGATCTTATTTATTCAGAACAAGGTGATGTGAAATCAAGGTGAACTATAGATTGGAGGCTTCGCCACTAACTTTCCTCAGACTGACGAAGCTGTTTGGATGAGTAGTGGAACATTTCAGTCTCTCAAGAAAAGAAGTCCAGTTGCCATGACTCAGCTTCCAGATAAACTCACCTGGATAACTGAGAATCTTCACAGATAATGTCTCCCTTGGAAAGTGTCCAAAACCACAATGACACATCTAAAATGGATATCTGGTAGTTGCTGACAGCTAAAACAAAGACTGCTTTTTGTCAGTATGTGAGCCACTGTGATATACGTGGCAGTGTAGCATGCCTTCAACTGGATGACTTGGTACTACCCCATAATTTTAAACCTTATATTGTATGTGTATGTGTTTGGTGAAAGGCTGTTAAAATTTGTTTCCATCTATGGTGCTCTGTGTGCTTCTCTTTCACATGAGGTTGTGGTCAGGTAAGCATTCTTCCACTGCATTCTCAGATGAGAATCATCTCATCTCCATACAATTAAGCAAAAAATAAAATAATAAAAAAGAGGAACTATAGAAAGCCCATCTTTAGTCCAACTTACCCACATGAAGACTGAATCTGTGAGTTGTGGGTTCTTGTCAATGAAGGACCCAGCTTGACCGAGACAGCGTGAACATGGAATTGAAAGGCTATGGGAACAGTCATAGTTCTTGGTTCAATGGGGTCAGAATTTCACGCTCCAAATCCGTTGAACCAAAGAAGCACATCAGTTCAGTTGCTTTTCAGTGCTGAAGAAAGAAGGAGCTTTGAATGCATATTCACTTTTGCATTTTCTGAACACTGTAGATGATGTTTTGCCAGATTCTTTTCTTTTCTTTTCTTTTCTTTTCTTTTCTTTTCTTTTCTTTT
>JAHTLZ010004140.1:0-10266 GCA_023846285.1 Phrynocephalus versicolor
AAGAAAAAGATGTCCAGTTGCCATGACTCAACTTCCCGATTTTATCTGTATGTTTCTCTTCACTTTAACACCAGAAATGGATAAAGATCAGAATTAATTTCCTTTTCACTATCACATTAATGTTTATGAAGAAATAGATACAAATCTTTGTTAGAAAATACGGAGATTTGTATTCTGAGAGTCAACCATATTTGCTTTCAGCTACAGAAATTTCAGAAGCATGGCTAGTGCTTTTACCTTTGCCGGTATGCAAATTTTCAAGCCTAGTTTCCTCTTTAAATCAATCTGGTGAACACATTCTCCCAGGTACACTAGCCCGGAGACTTGGAGACACCTTTCCTTCAACTTCCGAAAAGCATCTGAGGGTGAAGAAATGATTGTCTTGCTTCATTTACTTTTTTTTTCTGCTGTCTTCAGAGGTAAATGTCTCCGTTCACATTCAAAGCTCTCCCATTACAGACTAGTTGTTCTGAGTGTGTCCCGTGTATTCAAAATTTCCTCTTTTTCCAGAGATCCACTCTGAGGTTGTACTAGTGGAGTCTGGAGGAGATGTGAAAAGGCCCGGAGACTCCCTCCGACTCTCCTGTCAAGCTTCTGGATTTACCTTCAGCAGCGACGGCATGAACTGGATTCGTCAAGCTCCTGGAAAAGGATTCGAATGGGTGGCATACATAAGCTCGGACTCCGGTAACATCTATTACTCAGATACAGTAAAAGGGAGATTCACCATTTCCAGAGACAATTCAAGAAGCCTGCTGCATTTGCAGATGAACCAACTGAAGCATGAGGACACTGCCATGTATTACTGTGCAAGAGACACAGTGAGAGGAAGTGGATCTGGAATCAATCAAAAACCCTCTTTTCATCATAGCTACAGCAGCTTTCCTACTGGTTAATTTTTTTAAACCTGTGCGGACTTATTAATGTTCTGCTATTTATACCTATTGGTTAATATTCTTCTCATCTGATAATTATTCTCAAAGAACAAATTTGCAGTTATTCATATTTAATATCCATTTTAAAAACATAATACAGTGGACTCTCATAGAACAAATGGTTTGTAGAACATAAAATCTGTATAACATAAAAAAAATCCGGAAATAGGGGAAACTTGCTTAACAGAATCACCTATGGGGCAAATCTGTACAACATAAAACTAGTTGCGATTAGGGATTACTCTGTTTCAATGCATTCCTATGGGAAATTTATATAAAGGTAAATTTGCTTAACATAATTGCATTTAGAATGAATTAATTCCTTTATACAAGGTTACCACTGTATTCTGTTGACCCCTAGAATTATTCAGTGGTTTGTAGTCTCATGTGCAATTTAAGTATTTTCCAAACATAGTTCTATGCAGACTAAGGTTATATCTGACCCTTCCACAAACCAAAAGGATTGAGAGTCTCAAAAATACCCAAAACATTCTATAGAGGTTTTGTTGAAAGCAGAAAATCTTACTTCTGCATAGTATCTTGACTTACACAGAGTATGTCCTTTGGATCAGTGAGGATTTAAGGATTGGGTTTCCTGTTGATTCTCCTGGGCCTATTCTAGTTGCAACCAGAGATGAGCAACCACTCATCACGCTTTGGCTCTTGGGTGGGCTTTTGTGGATCAGGTCTACCATGGTTCTGCAGGCACCACAGATTCCACATCCTGCCCCTTCTCAAGGGTGACTTATCTAATGCAGCTGTATAGACTTCCCTGCTTTGCCACCAACCCAATGTGGTATTTTGGGGGGAATAGGCAGTGCAAGGAATCAGAGCATCAACCCTGGGGCATATCTGCTGGACCATATCAAACACGGAACTGTGATAAGTGTCCATCTCTTGTTATGATTTTTGTGGGATAGTAAGTTGCAACTAGAACAGGCCCACTTAAATCAACTGAACTTGCAATGGAGTTGAACCACTAAATACCCACTTGTTCAATGGGCGTCCTCTGGTATGACTTAGCACACTTGAAATAAGAACATGCACACAAAAATTCTGCCTCTGGATTTTCCATTATTTTGACCCCAGAAATACATTAAGGCAGAGTCTGTTCCTTTTGGCTATGACATTCCTTTTTATAAAGAGGAATTGATTCCGTTCAGCATTAGGAAACAAAGATAGTTGTATTCTGAAAACCATATTTACTTTCAGCCTTGGAAATTTCACAACTTTAGCTAGTGCTTTTAGTCAAGCTCCTAGAAAAGGCTTAGATGACTAAGAATCTCCAAAGACATATTGCTCCATCACATAACATTGGCTAAAATCCTGTTGTTTCACCTACGGAGTTGAACCATACCATATCCATTAGAACATGGGGTATTGGAATTCCTACGATATGTTCTAATGATACTTCTGGGCTTCCTCTAGTTGCAGCTAGTGACTCAACATGCTTTGGCTTGACTTCGTGGATTGGGCCCACAAGTGATGTGTGACCTCCTAGATTCCACACCCTACTTCCTTACACTCCCAAAACCCCATCGGAAGCATGCCACTAGCCATTAGAATCAATGGGATGCACAAAGGAGTTGACTCACCAAATGGATCAATACCTAACACCAGAAATGCATAAAGATAAGAATCAATTCCTTCTGGCTATCAAGTTAATGTTTATTAAAAATAATAAATAAGATTCTGTGTTAGGAAATAAGGATACAGTAGGACCCCAGTATCCGCTGGGGATTGGTTAAATGCCTGTACTGTAGGCCACCACAACTCAAGGATTTGAGAACGAGGTCCACAAGAGGGCGGTGAAGTGTAAATAATAGAAATGTTGGTCTTCAGTAGAATACGTCTGTGAAGATTCTCAGTCAGCCAGGTGCGTTTATCTGGGAATTGAGTCATGGCTACTGGACTCCTTTTTTGAGAGATAGAAACGTTTTGCTGTTCATCCAAACAGCTTCATCGGTCTGAGTATAGCTAGTGCAAGAGACCCTTCTTATAGTCAGCTTGACCTCTTGTCCCCTGGTCTGATTGGCTCATAAGATGAACAAAGCCTTAATAGAACAGTAGAAGAACAGAGTGGGAATCTAAGAATGTCAGTTTGCGGCTTCAAAAAGGATGCTCTTTATGCCCAAAGTGCAAGAGCTTTGTGGAGGTCCCCTGAGATTATGATTCCCTAGGCTCATTTCTAAAAGCAGCAGGAGAAGTCTTCCTTCCAACCTTTGCAACAAAGGCGGCTGGTTACTTCATGTCCTTCTTTGTTCTGTACTGCGACTAGTTTTGTACCATGACAGCGGTGGCCGCAATCACGTGGTTTTGTCCCTGCTTCAGTGTTCCCATGGTCATGATAACTTGTCTTGTGACAAGAGTTACCTCAGGGTCTTGTACCATGACAAACACTGCATTTATCTAGCTTCCTTTTTGCTTTGGGGGGTGGGGGGCTTAAAAATTATTTTTCAATATTTCGCTTCTGAAAAGTGAAAAAAAAAAAACAAACCAGACACAGTTTTCTGAGAGAAACAAATGTTTTACTGTGTGACAGTCATTACTACATGGTATCTTGTCTCAGAACAAAAAGCGGGAACAAATAGTGACAAGGGAAAACCCTACCCCAGCACCAGGTACAGTATTGTCCCGCTTAGCACCCGTTCCGGGGGCGTGGTTGAGACAAATTTCAGTAGTTGTGCAACAGACATGAAGTAACATTTTTTTGTACCACTCCTAAGAGCAACACTAACAGAGACAATATGGACGTGAAGTAACCACCAAAGGAAGGGAATGCAAATGTTAGGAAAGGGGTTACCTTATGTCTGATTTCATCTGAATTCATTCAACATTAAGACACAGACTAAAAAGGTATTATCTGCCTGGTTCTCCGTCACCCCATTCTCCCTTTTAAAAATTGCACAAACAACTCTTTCTATTGGCTTCTTTACATTAAAAAGATTGTGTGTGTTTTCATCCTTTTCTCCAGCAGGAGAACATCTGGGCTCAGGGCTGAGACCTACCCTTGATTTGAGAGAACGGAACAGGAGACATGAGAGAAGAGAGCAGTGGCACAATATCTCATGGGACCCTTAAGCTCATCTGTTCTCCTCACAGACCATTCATGAAACTGCCTTACCAGTAGTGTAGGAAGGAAGAACTCTCAAGACACTCTACTATTGCCATGTATTCTTTAGTCCATATAGCAAATGACCAAGTCTTCGTCTTTTCTCCACCCTCCTTGTAGAATACTGAAAGGAGATGGCTTTGAACAGCCCTTAAAATATGCCATCCATGCAAATCACTCTGATTTCGCCACCTATTTAAAGGCTCCCCTGTTTAGCCTCTTACAACCCGACACCACCGAGCTGACCCTAGTCAGTCTCTAGAGCCATTAAAACAGTTGGAGACATGATCCTTTTGTTAAAGCTTCTCTTGTTCCTTGCCCTAGTCTCAGGTAATTTTCCCTCACAAGAAAAAAACCAGCACTGAGTCTATTCATGATTATTCGGGCTGCTCAACTTTCCTTTCCTTTTCAGGATGCCATTCAGAGGTTCAATTGGTGGAGACCGGAGGAGGGATTGTGTCACCAGGAGGCTCCCTCCGACTTTCCTGCAAAACTTCTGGATTTGCTTTCAGTAGCTACTACATGGACTGGATCCGACAGGCTCCAGAGAAAGGCCTGGAATGGGTTGCTGAAATAAGCAACAGTGGAGGTAGCCAATGGTACAACTCCAAGGTTCAGGGAAGATTCACCATCTCCAGAGACAATGCCCAGAGTTTGTTATATCTGCAGATGACAAGCTTGAAGCCTGAAGACTCTGCTGTGTATTACTGTGCAAGAGACACAGAGGGAACTTCTGCTTTTAGACTTGTACAAAAACCTCAGGTTCCAATCCCCGTGAAGAATGAAGGCAAAAGTGCCCCTTCTCGTTCTCTATACTTTTGGGGAAGAATTTCTGAAGCAGAATGTTGGGAAGAAGAAACCACACAGTGTAAGGACAAATATACATACAGAGTTATTAACTGAACATTCCAGTTGTTCAGCAGGATGGAACAACTTGCAAAGCATATTCATGTAGAATGAACGGAGACAGTTTTTGTATAATCTCTCTACTTTGCTTTGTTATTAATGCGTGCACTTGAATAGCCAGATCTACTACATTTTCGATTCCTCTATCATGAAGAGCCATGGACATAATGCCATCCAGGCCTTTTCCAACTCAATATTTTTATGTTTCTATGATCCTCCCAGTGACTCAGTGGTGAATGGTAACCTCTTTTGCAAACACATGTGTTCACTCTTAAGTGTTGCAAAGGTTGGAAGAAAGACTCCTGTTGCACTTTTTAGAAATATTCTCAGGGGAATATCTTGCACTTTGGGCATAATGAGCATGGCTTTTGAAACGCCAAACTGACCTTCTCAGATTCCCGCTCTATGCTTCTCCTGAAAACCTGAGGCAAAGGGCTCAATAACAGAAGACAGATCCTGCTTTCAAAATGCAGAAGCCACCAGAATCTGGTAGTTGTTGCATCATTTCTAGGAGGATACATCCTGTCCTTCTATGGCACACCTATGTGCCATAGATCTAAAATATGAGTTCTTAGAGGACACAGCAGTGCCATAGATCTAAAATATGAGTTCTCAGAGGGCATAGCTGTGCCCTAGAAACTGAAGATCAGGGTGTATCCTCTTGGCAATGACGCAGCAAACACCAGTTCTTGGTAGCTTCTAAGTCTTGAAAGAGGGATAGATTTTGTGCCTCTCGTCCTTTACCTTATGGACTAAAATGTCTGAGATGATCCCTCAGAGCACTTCAACCTCTGACCTCATATAAGTAGTTACAGTAGATATATATTACGCTGCCGGGTTTTATGGATGCACCGGGTTTTTAATTGTTTAGTTATTTTGTTGTATATTTCATAATTATTGTTTGTGTTTATTGGCGCTTGCTCGCCCGTGTAAGCTGCTTAGAGTTTCGTACGAAAGATAAGCGGGGTATAAATACAATAATAAATAAATAAATAAATAAATAAATAAATAAAAGTGGAAAGGGGTATAGCTCTGCAGATCCTTATGAGCCGTGCCAAATATGGCAGAAATGTGCAATGGGGAACAATCTGTGCAGATCACAGATGGAGTGGGGAAGGACATTACCCCACGTCCACCTTGTACCACAACAAACTAAAATGTGTAATAAATCTTGTTGCGGTCACATGGTTTTGTTGCTGTTTCTGCGTCCCCAAGGATGGACTTTATTGTTACGTAACTTCTGTGACCCCACAGATGGGGTCCGCATCAAAGTGCATTTGTTTTGTTCTCACGTGGCACTATTTAAAAAATAAAATAAAACCCAATAAGTAGGTATATCAGTATATCGATTTTCATTTGTCATTTGTCGAACTTTGAAGACTTCTTTTTTGGCTTCTTTCCATGCGTAGTGGCTTCTCGTACTGTGAATTTACTGTCATGTGGCTGCTCCAAGTAGTGCCACTAGGTGGCCCTATGGCGACGGAACAGTTATGCTGCAGATTAAACAGTACCCCATGATGCGTGTACCGGTTTAAAAACCACAACGGAACAGCGACCAGGATTCCACCACTCCGAGGCCAGGTACAAGGAAGATGCGCTGAGTCATCCTTTGGGAGACGTGGCCGCACTTTATTTTGCTTAAAGCACGACGGACATGGGGGAACAATTTTAAGATCCGCATCTCGGAGCACTTTCTAGAGCAACAAAGTGGACGTGGGGTAACAGCCTAAGATCCAACATTGCCACAACTCAAGGACTTGAAGCTGAGGCTCACAAGAGGGCAGTGATGTGTAAACAATAGAAATGTTGGTAGTCAGAAGAACAACAGGGCAGGAATCCCAGAATGCCAGTTTAGGGTTCCAGAAGGGATGCTCTTTATGTCCCAAGAGCAAGAGTGTTGTGGAGTTCCCCTGAGATTATTATTACCTGGGATTTTGGAAAATCCTTTGGAAAACCTTTTTGAAAAATCATTTCTAAAAGCAGCCGGAGGAGTCTTTCATCCAACCTTTGCAACACAGTGAGTGAACGCAAGTGTTTGCAAACAGGTCGCCTTAGGTCTGTCTTCATCTGCATTCACTCGGCATTATGACACAGACTGAAAAGGTGGTCCTGGCCTGCTTCTCCTTCACCCTAGAGTCTTTCTTTAAATTCCCTATTCTTTTTAGGAAGATGCTATTAAATTTGGCACACAGAAACTTTTCCTTCTCTGCCTCCTCTATTGCAGCTGCATAGGGTTGGGGCTTTGACTTCATTCTCCACGGTCTTCAATAATAGAATGGGTTGTTGTACAATCTGACCTGGGACTCTCAGGATAATAGGTTACCCTCTAGGTACATTCATGGTGGTGCCTTATAAGCAACTAAGGGAAAACAAGTGTTTCTCTTGGCCCAGGGATGTCCAAGCTTCAGCCCTCCAGATGTTTTTGACTGCAACTCCCACAGTCCTTTGCCATCGGCGATCTAAGTTTAGAATTCGGGGAGTTGTGGTCCAAAACATCAGGCGGGCTGAAGTTTTGACACGCCTTGGCCTCTTTACATTGAAGAGATTTTGTGTGCTTTCATCCTTTTTTCCAGAAGGGGAATACCAGGGATAAAGGAGAGAGTTCCTGATGAGGCCCACCAAAAATGTATGAGATCTCCACTTGATCTGAGAGAAAAGCACAGGAGATATGAGAGGTGTGGTGTAATAGCTCCTGGGACCTGCAGATTAATCTGTTGTCTGCAGGGACCATTCATGAGGATGCCATGCAAGCAGCACAGGAGAGATTAATTCTCAAGACTCTGTGCCTTTGCTATGCATTTTAGGGTGCTTTTACACAACCCCTAAGATCCACTGGCAACTTAAATTCAGACCAGAGATCTTGGGGGTTTGCTCCTCTTGCTGTGTTCCCACCCCTCAGCACGCCATTGCTCCTGTCTGCATGAGGCAAGGGAGGAAAAAAGGGAGAAAAGAATGCAGGCTCACCTCCGCTCTGCCGTTGGGAGAAGCTCCGGAAGCATTCCAGTCTCTTAAAGGGGTGGGGGGCAAAAAAACTAAACAGAAGGCGAGGACAGCCCGGCACTCACTGCTTTACAATCCGCATCACAAAAAATTTTACCTCTGGAGACCAGGTACTTTTAAAATGCGCTCGGGCACGCTTAGGTGGGCGTGGTCATACTTATTTTTTTTTAAAGTGCGCAGCTGGTGGGAAAACAATTTTAAGCCCCGCATCTGGGAGCCCTTTGCCTCGTATTTTAGGGGTCGTATTAAAGCACCTTTAGTCAATATATAGCAACTGGCCAAGTCCTTATCTTTCCCCCTACCCTTTAGGTAGACAACTGAAAGGAGATGGCTTTCAACTATCCTTAAAATATGGCTTCCATGCAAATCACTTGAACTGATCCACCTATTTAAAGGCTCCTATGTTCAACCACCTACAACCGTATACCACTGAGCCCACCAAGTCGGTCTCAAATCCATTAAAACAGTTGGAGACATGATCTTTTTGTTAAAATGTCTCCTGTTCTTTGCCATGATCTCAGGTAATTGTCCCTCACAAGAAAAAGAAAAAACAGCATTGGTGCCCTTGTCTTCCTGATTATTCCAGGATGCTCAACTTTTCTTTCTTTTTCAGGATGCAATTCGGAGGTTCAGCTGGTGGAGACCGGAGGAGGGGTTGTGTCACCCGAAGGCTCCCTCCGACTTTCCTGCAAAGCTTCTGGGTTCACTTTCAGTAGCTACAACATGCACTGGATCCGACAGGCTCCAGGGAAAGGTCTGGAATGGGTTGCTAGAATAAGCACTGGTGGAAGTAGCCAATTGTACAACTCCAAGGTTCAGGGAAGATTCACCATCTCCAGAGACGATGCCCAGAGTATGTTACATCTGCAGATGACAAGCTTGAAACCTGAAGATTCTGCCGTGTATTATTGTGCAAGAGACACAGAGGCAACTTCTGCTTTCAAGCTTGTACAAAAACCTCAGTTCCCCAAAACTGTGAAGGGTGAAGGCAAGACTTCAACCCTCATTTTCTCTACTGCTGGAATGAAGGAAGCAGCAATGTCAGGGAGAAAGAGGTCAAATCAAATACACTGAGGGGAACACTGGGTACAAATTATACAACAAATGCCATTTTTGTAAATGGCATGGTTGGACTTGGGATATGGATAAATCTGGAAAGAGTTAACATTCTATGTTGTCCCAATTAGGTTCTTCCATAATATTTTCATTTTAATTAGGAAGTATTTCACAGTGCTCCCACAGAATATGTTGACATATTTATTTACGTATTTATGACATTGTTATATTGCCCATCGATCTGAAGGGCTACTCTGGGCCGTTTACAATATATAACCCAATAGAACTTATAAACAACAAACAATAACAGATAAAAACGACATACATGTTGATGAATCCCAAAAGGGAATATACAAAATATAAATGATAATGTTCACTGTCCAGAGCTGGTTTAAAACCCTTGAAAGTGATATGAAGTTGTCCAGGGTGCACCGAGACCTAGCCAGTGACCATGCACAGTGGAAGGCAAAAATCAGAATAGCGGACCCCCACCATCAAGTGGGAAAGGCGCTAAGAAAAAGAAGTGTGTCCTTCACTTTCATGACATCCAGGCTGGTGGTGGGTGCGAGCAGGTATGCCTGTATCACCCCCATCCTGGCTTGCCTGCATTGGTTACCTGTTGCTTCCCGGATAAGGTTCAAGGTAATGGTTTTGGTTCACAAAACCCTCCATGGCTTGGGACCTGTCTATCTGGCGGAGCGGATCTCCCAGAGGTCCATCTCATCCCAACCAACCAGAGCCTCGTCCTCCCTTTCTCTGAGTGGCTACAACGACAGAGGCCCATAGGGCTTCGACCCGGAATCGGGCCTTTTCAGTGGTGGGCCTGGCACAGTGGAACAAACTGCCTCCGGAGATTAGGCAGGCCGAGTCACTGTCGGCTTTCAGAAGGGCCTTAAAGACCTGGCTCTTCGGGCAATGCTTTGGGGACCTCTGAGCACACTGTTATAAGACTATTATTTTTTCTCTTGCCGGATCTTACCCACTGGTGGGTGGTGTGAGGTCTATCTTACTTCTTGCCTCTTTGGTAGTGGTATATGGCATTTCCATATTACTGTGTATTTTACTATGCTTGTATTTTCATGATGTTTCGTGTTTGTTTATGTATTTTGGTTTATTGTTGGGTAGTCACTTCAGTGATGTGCTGTACACCGCCCAGAGTTCCCTATGGGAAAATCGGGTGGTTAATAAATACAAAAATAAATAAATAAAAAAATAAATATAAACATATAGTATTTCTCTCATGGTCACTCTACCCCA
>JAHTLZ010004141.1:0-11308 GCA_023846285.1 Phrynocephalus versicolor
TTACTTACTTACTTACTTACTTACTTACTTACTTACTTACTTACTTATTGAATTTTTATACTGCCCATCTGGCAGCGAGGTCACTCTGGGCAGTTAACAACAATTGATGAATACAATACAGTGCAAATAAACTCAAATAATTCATACAATACAATAAACATAAAACACAGAGACAATAATTGATGCTAGTAAAGGAGGATTTATGGGGGAAATAGAGAAAAGAATTAAAATAATTTAAAGCAAAAGAAATACAAACATATAAAAAGAATAATGCAAGCCAGGAGCTGATTTTCCAATAAAAAGGGCAAAATCACACTTGGTCTTGCATGTTAATGGGGACAGATTTTATAAGGCTTTCAAGTAACAAGGTTCAGCAGAAACTATCAATAATAGATGGTTTTTGTTTTTCCCCAGTGCCTCAAATCCCCATGATGCTTGAGGTTGGACTCAAGTTTGCCAGTTTTGTTACAAGCTATTACTTGTGGCACCTTGAGTCAAAACTGGCATCTTTCTGTCTGAGATGTTAGCCCTCACTATCTAAGAAAAAGGCAAATAGCCAAAATAGTTTTTGGTGTATGGAAATAAGCATGATGGGACATGGTGTGTGTTTTTAAATTAGTCTTCATTTGTTGCTTTGTGTCAAGGATTTCTACTCTTCAGATTCTCCTATTTACATTCTGCTGATTGCTTAAGGAAAAAGGTAATGCTCACCATTATATTTCTCGAGAGATGAAATTACCAGAAAATGGCCAACAATGGATAAGAATTTACCGGAGATTCCAATGGACCTTGAGAAATTGCTCTGAGGTGGCCTCTTCTTCTCTGTTGCTCAAGAGTGTAATAAGCAATATACATATGATAGGGCATCCGTTCTTGGAAACTTCACTTTTTGGCACTACATCTCCCAGAATTCTCAAACCAGAATCTCCAACCCCAAATTTCCAGGATCTGTAGGAAATTATTGTGTCATAAGAGTAAACTGAAGAATGGAATGGCAGTATACTGAGCTGAGATGCAAATGCAAAAAGGCCTACGTGGGAATGTGGAGCTGCATCTGACAGTTTAAATTAGAGTGTTCTAATTTCAATGCACTAAAACTACCATCTTCTATTGATTTACTCTATAGCTTATTCAAAACATTATAATATGCAGCAAATCACCAGACTTTTGGTCCACATTTAATAGAATGCAATATATTTTGGAAGTTGGGCAAGTGTGTCAAATAAGTTTTTTGCTCAATAACAGGAACATCAATGACATCAGGGGCGAAGATATACCAGATTCATGGAAATCATCTCATACAACATTGATTCCTAAAGAAGGGAAACTAACACCAGAACTTCTGTTGTACATGTTGAGTGGCACAAAGTACACAGAGATAAGTGTGACATTGTTTGTTCTCTTCCTTCACAGAGAGCTGTGACATTCTGCAAATGCAGTGTCCTTAGTTTCAGCTTGGTTTTCCTTCTCCAGTCTACAGCATATTAAGTGACTTCCAAGTTACCCTGTTCTCTGTGTGCCCAAAGGCAAATCTCTCCTGGGGTTACACTTGTTGTAACAGTTCTTTCTTGACACATTGTAGTCCTGGCAGTCTTCATTGCTTCAGAGACGGACCGTGTCTGAACACTGTGAATATATCCTGGGCAACAACTCTGTTGACTCCTCCTTCTACCTCATAAGTAGAAACATAAAGCGACACTGTGTATGAGCATCCAATCTTTAGTAAGTATGAAACAATTACTTACAGAATTTTCTCATCCTTGTTAGAAATGGATATTTTGATACTTTCAGTAAAACTGGACAACAGCTGTAAGATTTCATCCTCTCTTATATAAGAGAGAGAAAAATAGCCTCTTTTCTGTTAACAACCACATTCATAAAAATGCTGGTTTTCCATCAAAGAACTATATATTGAGTTTAAAACATTGTATTTGGTGCAAAGTAGAATATTTTCCATGCACAAATGTAAGGTTTTCTCCACAAAGTACTGGGTTTTCTCAGTAAAATACATATGCATCTTTCTTTTTCTTTCTTTCTTTTTCTTTCTTTCTTTTTCTTTCTTTCTTTCTTTCTTTCTTTCTTTCTTTCTTTCTTTCTTTCTTTCTTAAAAAAGGGATGAAATGTGAGAAATGCACCAGAACTGTAATTAATATCACCTCTTATTTTTATGCTATCAGCTGGCTTCTTTCCTTTCATCCTTAAAATTCAGTTCTGTATTGGTGGATAGCAAGTTAGGAGAAAAGTGCATTGCACCATCTTTCTTTATTCCCAGAAATGAAATCATTCTTTTGTTAAGTGATCTAGGATGTGATCATAGCCTCTTATCATGGCCTGGAACCATCAAAACCTGTACATACTTGCTACCTAGCATGGCCAAGACCTTCTTGCCAAAGCAGTCATTTGTCTATCTTGTTTTCTCATTCCATCTTGCAAAAGTCAAGGCTGGGAGAGAAGTCTTCAGCCATGTTTGCCAATTGGAACCAGTCATTTATGCTGTTTATGAAACAAAACAGAAATTTCCTCAAAGCTACTCAATAGGCATACTATTTTACAAGTCAGTAATCTAGTCCATAGGCCACATGTTTGTTGAACCAGTCCAGTCGACATATCCACATGTCTTTTGCTCAGTGTACCCATAGACTTCATTAACCAAAGTCTACCTGAATGGCTGCTTTAAATTAAACTCAGGGATTTCTACACTCCAGGGCAGCTGGGAAGTCCACAGGGTGTAAAAGAAAAGAGTTGCTAGGCTTGTCCATAATTTTGGTTATTTGGCTGAGATGCTGGGCACACAAGCCTCTGGGAACAACTAATCTGAAGTCAGACTTTATTCTCATTTGTTCTAGCGGATGTCTTCGCTATGTGTGGTATTCTCCTAATTGCTGTCAAGGTCCTGACCACAAGGTGAGAGTCAGAGGATGAGCAAGCCGCATTTTAGTAGAAAGTCTAAAATTTCCAACATTGAATGAGGTCAATTATGAACATCTCTCCTTGAGCCTGAGTGCATTACCTACCCAACAGTGCTAGGAGTGCAGGAAGTTCAGGCCCAATGAGCAGGTGGCCACAAAGCAAAGAAATGGCCATCACCAAGCTACCTATTTGGTCCTTTTAGAGTTTTCATTTGAGCCAGGAAGGCAGAGTTTACGAGTGGTGCAAGGTGCTCACTCAGGACTCTTCTACTAGTAATACAAGGAATACCCAGCAAATTTCTCATTCTCATTGATAAAAGTTGTCTCAGCAACAGAGCCTGGTAGACACCAAAAACAAGACAAGGAGTTCCTGCTCCCTGTGTTTTTCTGAAAAAATGTCTGATGTTTCTTTGGAAGAATGAACAAAAAACTTGATTACAGTATTTTTTAAAAGATCCAAACAACCCATGCAGTGCTTCAGTTTATTCAGTGTTGTCAAAACAAAGCAAATATTGATCTAGTTTTATGTGGATCACATTAAAAAACTGGTTAATTTGCACAAAACAATATTCAGGACAATGCGATGGAGATTTTACACATAACTTCATTATTGCCATGGCTAAAATAGTATCAAGAGTGTTTGCAAATATTTCAATGGCAAGAAGGATGTAATAATTCCATGGCCTTTGACAGAAAAAGTGAAGATTTATATACCAATCTGCCAGTACTAGGTTGGAAGACTGGACATGCTGTCCAGTGGGATGGAGACTGCAGGAAGCCATGGAACACTGATTGGAAGAACAGTTGCTTGCAAGGTCCTGCTTGAGCCAGGAAACCTCCTATCACAATGTTGTTTGCATTCAACAGTCTATACATCATAAGCATGTATCTAAAGTCCCACAGATTTAGAGGCAGGTATAACAACATTGTCTGTGGCAAAAATCTTCATGTCAAGGTTATCACTGATAGATTACCTCTCCAGAAGAGAAATGAAGATATTTGGAATATTAGCACCAAAGTATATCTGGTTGATCTGTGACATATTTAGGATAAAAGACCTCTGTGGCCTTGTAAGGTCATCCATGCAGCTCATATCAGTCTTCCTCTGACACTCCACGTCAGAGTATTGTTAATGACCCTTCCAGGAGGGAGACTGAATTAATATACCTAGAAGCCAGGAATACAAATTATGTTCTTAAAAAGAGACAGAGGGGGAGCAGTGGTGAGGTTGACGACCTTATGGAGAAAATGTGACGCATGAGTAGCCATTAGTATGGCATGCCCTTTAGCCACAATGTTCCTTTACATTTCTCAGATTCCTTGAAGCGACAGCATACCATCATCTGCATTTAAATACTGGACTCCCAGGTACAGTTCTGTCATGAAGGTCATGACACCTGGACAACACTTTTGAAAAGGAAAGGGGAGTGCAATATCATGCCAGCCAGGCTTGTCCAAAACCCAATAACCCAGAATGTGCCCTCATTCTCACTGTGTCTTCAGTTAGTTCAGTGGGCCTACACAAATAACATAATACAGATGCATCTCTAATTATCTTGTGTGCGCAGAAGCCTGATTTTGTAAACTGTAAATAGCATTTGCTGTATACCAGTGGTTCTCAACCTGTGGGTCCCTAGATGTTCCTGGACTGCAATTCTCAGAAGCCCCTTCCAGCACAGCGAGTGGTGGATTCTTCTGGGAATTGCAGTCCAGGAACATCTGGGGACCCACAGGTTGAGAACCACTGCTGTATACCCCACCTGTGAGTGGATGCTCAGGCCCATTGCTACAGCTCTCGTCTCTACTGCCACTACATAGTGAAGCATTGGGGGGTCAGCTGTAGCAGCACATGGACATGATGAGTCAACTGGATGGTGTGCTAACAGCTGCATTGCTGGTGACCTTGGCAGGAATAACTGGGGGAAAGGCAAGAGTTCCATGTTTTAAAGGAAGAAGAAGAAAACTAGAAAAGAGCAAGGCTTGACAGAGAATAAATCATGACACAATAGATGGAGGAGATGTGTAGGAAGAGAGGTGAGTGACAGGGCTAGGAGAGGACAGAAAAAAGTAATTCTAGAGGTACAGTGGGAAGAGGCAAAAACCCTGGGGAGATTATCTCAGCCCCCCATGGAAGCAGGTGGTGGGAAAGAGGAGCTTTGTGCATAGCCTGGCAATCATGCACAGGCAAGGGCACCTAGCTGCCTCTATGGAAAGGCAGAAATAAAGGGCCTTTTTACACGACCCCTAAGATCCGCTGGTCCCTTAAATTCGGACCAGAGATCTTGGGGGTCTGTCGCTCTTCCTCCCTCCCCACCACTCCGCACGTCCTGGCTGCTGGCTGTGTGAGAGAAGGGAGGGGGGAAAGCCTTTAAAACGGACAAAAGAAAAAGCCTTACCTCCGGTGCATGCTCCGAGCCCCGGTGGGAGCCACAATTACTTCCTGGTTCCTCTTAAAGGGACGGGAGGCAAAAGAAAAACAACAAAAAGAAGCGAGGAGAGCTGGCACTCTCCGCATCAAAATTTTTCACCCTCTTCAAGCAGGTACAAGAAAAGTGCGCTGGGTCGCGCTTAGGTGGGCGGGGTCGCACTTAATTGTCTGCAAACTCTGGAGCTGGTGGGGAAACATTTTTAAGCTCCAGAGCTTGCGGCCATTTGCGGCGGAGTTTAGGGGTCGTGTAAAAAGGCCCAAAGGCAAGAGGTAAATCAGATCCAGCAACACAGACATAGGATGGTGAGGAGAGGACCTGAGATCCCAAGTCAACTCAGTGAGTGGATTCTGCTCCAGTTTACCATTCCTGCAAGAAGGGAATCCCGCAGGTCTTGAGGCCTCCCTAGAAAGACCATTCTGGTGTTAACTTACCCAAGGGAAAGTTCCAGAGCCACCAACACTTACTGGAATGCCTGCTGAATTAGTGACTTGCCTGAGGGGGGAGCTCTAGTCCCACCAACACTTGCTGCTGTGCTAGACCAGACTCACTTCAAATAGAGACCTTGTTCATATCCCCACTCACTGGGCTGAAGGGCTTGATCCATCCACTATGTACCTCTGAAGTATCCCACTGCCAGCCAACTCTTACAAGGGCAATGCTTGAAACCTATCATCACTTGCCCGAGTGTAGGGGCTCTGCTATGACTTTTGCAATCTGCCCAGTGATGCATAATAAAAATCCAGGTTGAGGGTTCCGCAACCCATTAGAGATTCCTCCCTTAGGGAAGGACTTCAGGAAGGGAGGTGGAGCCAGAGATACGGATCACTTTAATTGTGTATGTCAACATTTCCTATTAATAAAGGAGAGACTAATCAGGAGAGGCTACATTTCCTATTAATAAAGGAGAGACCAATAAAGAGAGACTAATTGTGTATGTATATATTTCCTATTAATAAAGGAGAAACTACTTGGCACCCACTTATTCACCAGCTACTGTAACATACAGAATATATGACTCACCCCTGTCTTCAACCTTTCTCTGCATTGTCTCTTCCAGAGAATCTTGCCTTCTCATAATGTGTCCAAAGTAGGACAACCTCAGTTTCATTGCTTTTCTCTCTAGAGATAATTCAGGCTTGATTAATTGTTCATTTTTGTTGCAGTCCAGAAAGCTCTCCTCCAGCACCATATTTCAAATGAATCATTTTTAACTTATCAGCTTTCTGTACTGTCGTGCATGCACACCCATGCATGGGGACTAGGGATGGGCACAAAATGAAAAACGAAATGCTGTTTTGTTGTGTCATTAACTAACAAAATGAAACAAAATGAAATGCCATGAGGAAGCAGCATTTCCTTACAGATTAAACGAAAAGGTTTTGTTGTTGTTGTTGTTTTGTTGTTGTTGTTGAAATGAACCATTTCATTCCATCTGTAAGCCACTGGGGAACTCATGAAGCTCAGGATATTTAAAAAACCTTTTCCCCTCTCCCAGCCCCACACACCAGCTGATCAGCACTAGGGTGGGGGGAAAGCCCCCCCCAGTGCCAATCAGCTGGCAGGTGGGGATTGGGGGAGAGAAAATGTTTTCTAAAAAAGCCCCAGGCTTTTAAAAAAATTTAAAGTCCCCCCCACCCCTGTGCCCATCAGCTGGCAGGCAGGGCATGGGGGAGGTAAAAAAAGTTTTTAATAAAGCCCTGAGCTAAAAAAAAAAATACTTCCCCCCCCCCAAGCCCCACTTGCCAGCTGATCGGTGATAGGGTGGGGAAAGTTTTCCCCACCCCAGTGCCAATCAGCTGGCAGGTGGAGCTTGGGGGGGAGGGGAAATTTTTTAAAAGGCTGGGACTTTTTTAAAAAAACTTTTTTCCCTCCACCACTTTCCAGCCCCACCCCCCAATGGACCATTTTGTTACTGGTTTGTTTTGTATGAATTCTTTTGAAAAAAATGAATCTGAAATGAAACAAAAAATGTGGGGGGAGGGACAAATGGAAATGAAACAAACATTTTTTTTTTCATTTCATGCCCATCGCTAATGGTGACTAGAAACACAAACATCATTCCCTTTTTCTTCATCAAAGTAGAGGGAGGGAATCCTTAAAATATGTTCCTTTCATTATTTGATTTGTGTTCATCTGTACTTCTGTTGTTCAACTGTGAACTTGTGCATCTGGCAGGCGTAGCTCTATTAAGCCTCACTCTCCAGGATGGATTAAGCTATATGGAAACAGATTCACTGACCTCAGTGACAAAGGTACTGTTAATGAACCTGCCAACCTTTAAAAATGCACACATTCATTGGAAGCTGACTGAACTGCTTACTCAGCATAGAAGCCTGAGTGATCAGAATGCAGTCTCTTTTCCAGCATCTCATTCCTTCTACGGTACTTGTTCCCCACCTGAGGCCCACATCAAGTTCAAAAAGCTGACTCCTCTTCTCAGATATCTCCCTGGGACTGGCCCAAGATACCTGTTTCCAAGATCATGATGACTCTGCATGACAGCTTATTTCCTTGCAAAGAAAGCAAATGCCAATCTCTGCAGTAAGAGCTTAGGGCAAGAGAGATGACTTTTTCTGTAAAATGGCCAACGGTTATGAAATCAACTCCCAAAAGAGATTAGAGTAGTAATCAGCATGGCAGCTTGGGGTCAAACTAGCAAACCCGTTTTGTCGACTTGAACTTCCCACACTTATCTAACCTGCCTTTTCTACCACATGCCCGGGTTCTTGGCACAGACATCATAAATACAGGGCCTCACATAGTAACAATGTGAAACAAAAGCAAACAACAATGTTCTAAATAACTCAATGAACACTTTGGAACTCCAGATCCAGTAGCTCCTGGTATAATAGTTGCTTGCATTAGGGACTATAGGAAGAAAAACTATTATGAATGAAGGTGTCACTCTCCGCTCCTAGAGTCGGACATGACTAGCATGCATGTGCGGGAGGAAACTTTACCTTTTATACCATACATATCAGCTGTCATTTCTGTCTTGGTTGTCTTTTGTTGATTTTTCCTCTAAAAGGAAAGTGTTCCAGATACTTTGAGTTACAGTGGACCCTCGTACAACAAACGGTTTGTATAACTCTAGGAGTGGTGCTCATCTCCGTATTCAAGTCAAACAGCCAGTGTTGTGCAAGTCCAAGTCCAAATGGCCAGCATGGCTTCAAGGAAACACTGCTTTACCTTCCCACTTTTTATGGTGGTACCTCTTTATCTACTTGCATTTACATGCTTTCGAACTGCTAGGTTGGTAGGAGCTGGGGTTAACAGCAGGAGCTAACTCTGCTGTGTGGCACCCAGGAATTGAACAGATGAGCAGCTGACTTTGTAGCTGGCAGTTTTCAGTGCTCTGGCCTGCTGAGCCACCATGCCGGCCAAACATCCCTCCTCAGATACTAAAGCAGTGATGGCCAATCTTTTAGAGACCGAGTGCCCAAACTGCAATTCAAAACCCACTAATTTTTTGCAAAGTGCCAATACAGTAATTGAACCTGTTGTACAGGTAGCTATGAAGGGGCGATGTCGAGTGCCCACAGAAAGGGCTCTGAGTGCCACCTTTGGCACCCGTGCCATAGGTTCACCATCACTGTACTAGAGCATGTGATTATTTAATCAAATAAATTGACACTAGGTTCAAGACTAGTAAAATAAAGTATTTCTTCACCCAATGGATAATTAACGTGCATTTCATATTTACTGTGCTGCTGTGCACCACTTGTGGTATTGTGAAGTATAGTCCAAGGAAAGAAAGAAAGAAGGGTGACCGACTGTGGCAAGATACGATGGTGACCTTAGCTGAGATGGATTTATTAGAAGAGAATTAGAAAAATTCCCACAATTACTAAGGGTAGTGATGGCTGTTCAAATGCCAACTGCAGGTGTCAAGTTAGCATCTGCAGGAAGGATGATGTTAGACTCACAATTGCCCTAACCAAACATGATTCTCCATTTTCTCCTCATGATGAATATGGGGCACTTTACAGTGGAACATTTATAGCATCTGCTTTGAGATTTATCCATTGATCTGCTGGTTGAGAACACCTCCACACAAACCTGAGGCTAGATTGTTGAGAGCACAAGTCATGGGGCTTCTTTGTTCAGCTTTCAACAAAACTCACACTTGACTATTTTAAAATAAAATGGATTGCACAACAACACTGGGCACTCAGATGAGAAGAGAGGCCATTAATAAACACTTCTATTAATTCATTAAAACTAAGACGATTAACCATGGTGATCCTATTACAAAACAATCATTCAGGCTATGTACATCGCCATGGTCTCTTTGCAGTCTTGCAGCCTATGATTGATACTCCTGCACAAAATGCTGTCATGAGCTCTGATTCAAAATGGCATCAATCTATCAGTCACACAGTATCAACTGACATTCTTTAGAGGAGCGTTTTAACACTACAGAGAAGTGCAATTAAGGGACAGTATTGAAGACATATTCTTGCCTGTTGAATTTAGAAACAGGCTTCCTGTAGGGAGAATAGGAACCCAACTGGGATACTGAAATTGGGGTGGGGACACTGACTGCGCTAACACGTTTTAAAATGTTCCTTTTAAGGCAGTGTCAACCGGGTTTAAAGAATCTGCCTTGAAGATAGAACAGAAGTGTCATTTGGCACCGGTGAAGTTGTTACAGATACTGTAAATCCCTCTGCCTCACCACTTTGTTGGAGGAACAGCAGAACAAGTGTCTCATTTGGCCTTTGTGGTGGTTCATGATGAACCATTCTTGGATGCAGTATTTAATGAAATAAGAATAATTACTGGGCAATCCATAATCACATCTTCCGAGTTAGCATTACTATCATGTTATAAAGGGAATAATGCAAAATATACTCTATAAATATTTCATGAGGTACTGTTAGCAGCTGCCAGAACATACGATGCTAAATTTTGGAGGGACCCTTGAGCAGTTTCAGATACAATGGGGTCTAACAAAATACAGCAGATTGCACTACAGGGGGAAAAAAATCAACATGGAAACTTCAGGCGGCAGAAGGAATAAGATGTCCAAATTTATTTATTGAGGAGTGGCAAACTTTCATAGATGTTATGAACCGGGGGAGGGGGAGAGAGAATAATCTCAGTCTTCCCAATTATTATGAAAACACTTGGATGTTGTGAGGCACGTGGAAATTACAGTTGGACATGAAATGATTTTTTTCATTTCATTTTTCATTTTTTCGTTTTGTTTCCTAATGAAACAAAAATGATGTGCCCTTTAAAAAAAGAAATAAAATGAAATGGAAATTGTTTTTCATTTTTTATTAATTATTTTGACAAGTGCCAAAATTAAATAAATTTATTTGTCAAAAAATAAATAATAAAAATAAGTGCCAATCAGCTGGTACATGGGGCTGCGCACCAGCTGTTCAGCGGGAAAAATAAAAAATAAAAATAAACACCTCCAGGCCTCCCGGTGGACCAGCTGGTCAGTGGGAGTTTTTTAAAAAGCACCAACTGTCCTCCCCGCGGGCCAGCTGGTTGGCGGGAGTAACGAAAAAAACACCCAGCACCCAGCCTCACTGCAGCCCAGCTGGTTGGCAAGAGTAAAAATAAAAAGCCAACTGGACTCCCTGTGGGCCAGCTGGTCAGTGGGGGGGGAAAAATCTGCCAACCGGCTGGCCCAGTCCCAACAGTGTAAAAAAAATGAACAAAATGAAACAAAATGAAATACAAAACCAATTTTTTTAAAAAATAATTTCATAATAAACAAAATGAAATGGGGAAAGAAACAAAAAATGAAACAAACCACCATTTTGGTGTTTCATGCCCATGTCTGGTGGAAATGTTAATATGTTATGCTCATATTCTGGAGTTATTGTATACTTTCATATTAGGGAGTAACCTGAAGGGTGATGGTAGGGAATCAATAATGATAGTTTCTTCTGCATTGTATATATTAGATGATGATGATGATGATGATGATGATGATGATGATGATGATGATGA
>JAHTLZ010004142.1:0-45347 GCA_023846285.1 Phrynocephalus versicolor
GTGTGTGTGTGTGTGTGTGTGTGTGTGTGTGTGTGTGTGTATTTAAATACCCCGTGAAACAGCAAATGTTAACTTTGGTTTTTTTTAAAAAAGCTCTAGGCTATTATTCTTTTTTGCTGGCCCTCTTTCTTTTGAAATATTTCTTGAGAAACGTGACGTTGTGAACAGGGGATTTGATTACACTAAATGAAAGAGTGAAAATTGATAGAGGAAATATCATGTACATGTGGTAATGTACAACTTCCAATAAATAGTATTGGCTTGAAATGAGCAGCACAAAAAGCTGCATGGTCTTGACAGGACATAATAATACATGGACACAGCTGTCTGGAATTTGAAATGTAGTGTTGAAGGACAGCATTTTGGTTACTTGATGGTACTTCTTTGTAGTCTCTGTGGTTCACACCAATGGGTCCGTTCGGTGACTATGCAATCATATCTGGAACAGTCGAGATCCTACAAATCTATTAATGCATGTTGTTCCACTACTTCTTTTTTATTTTTAAAATTATTTTTATTTATATATTTTAGAGTATTTTTACCCCGCCGTTGTCCTTGGAAATGGACCCAAGGCGGCTTACAGTAATGACGGATAATATGCAGTTCAGTACAATTAAGATACGTTCAAGTATTGATTGAGAACAGGGAATTGAGGAACATCTTACGGCATTAAAAGACAACATTACATTAAAGCTACAGGAGAATGTGAGCAGTTAAAAGGAGAGTAAAATTCCATGTAAAGTTTGAGTGATGGAACTAACATTGAAAACATAATGTCAGTGTAATCACACAAGGTTGCAAGTGGTTATAAACACAAAGTCTATGTGATCCTATAGATTCATGTGAAAGACACATAATAGGTAGTCCATCATTCAGGGAAAGCTAGCCTGAAAAGAAAAGACTTTGCCTGTTTCTGGAAAGACATCATGTATTTATAAAGAAAATTTCAGAATACAAATTACAAAGAAAACAAAGCATCAGCAACAGTGCACCCCTTCACCAGCAGAACTATTCTTCCTATTTTCACTCATTATCCTCCTCTCCAGAGCAGAATTGATTGTTGCGCGGAAGCTTTACCCTTATCTCTTAAAAGCACATAAACAATAAATCTACCCCAAATCTCATTAAAAATATCTCTTTTTAACCCTCCTTTTAAATCTTTAAAGTACAGGTCAATTTATTGTTTAAAGCAATATTCCATAATTCATTATACCATTCATCTAAGTATAGTTCATGTTTGGATTTCCAATTTGTAGCTATTATTTCATCCTGTTCCACTTACCCTGCCCCGCTCCTGCCATGTATCCTTAGTTCTCTTTCAGCCACAGCTAAGGTAACACCTTCAGAGCATCTGGAGCCTTGCTTTTCATCAAGATTGCCTATACGGATAGGCCACCAATTTTTAAAAAAATCATTGCAAGTTTTCGTACAAAGCATGTACCAGAGACCTTTGGGTAGTGGGCGGCATATCAGTTGTAAAAATAAATAAATAAATAAATAAATAAATTAAATAAATGTCCAAACATGGCAAAAGATGAGGTTTGCCAGAAAATTGTTCTTAGATGTAAAAGTTCTTGGCAAGATGATTTTCACCAGGCACGCTTGTCTTCAATGAGGCAGAAAGCGGTAGGGCTGTTGTAAAGCTGCATCTGAAGTCAAGGGGAGTTTCACACCGCAGCCCTTCAAATAAAGGGTCATAGGTCCTGCAAACCCACTCACATCTCCTCTCCATTTGGCTTTCTGAGACGTACAAGTCCCTGTTTCGCTGGGGGTGGTGGGGATGGGGAAGGGTTGATGCAGAAAACCCAGGTGCTCCACTTGGGGACTGGGGTAAAATTTAGTAAACCCAGTAGGTATAGCCATTTGGGAACCACATTAAAGAAAAGGAATATTACCTAGTGGGTGCAGTCCTGCTGGTGTTGAGACTCTGTGTGCCTTCTTCTTGGTTTGTGGAGAGGGAGGGCCTTTCTTGGTATCTTCGTAGTTCCATTGAAGTAAAAAGAGGGTTAGGGTTAGGGTTAGGGTTATATGAGGTTTTGTTATATGAGGGTTCACTGTACATAAGAACATAAGAATAGCTTTGCTGGAACAGGATCCTTTTCCTGGTATATTTGTGCAGATCACATTAAAAGGAGAACAAGAAAAATTTCCCCTGGTGTTGTATGTGACGTCGTTGGGACCTGTCATTGTGAGGACTGAACTGGCATGTTATTTGCAGCAGGGTAGATTTGACCAAACTCCGGGCGGCCTGGCATACTCTAGTCCATGAGGTCACAAAGAGTTGGATACGACTGAACAACAACAGAGATCCCATCTTTGTATCAGTGTTGGTCTCTTGTGTGTCACAGGTTGCTTGAAATTAAGGGATTGCCTAAAAGGAAGTTCTCATGCCCAACAAGGACATGAGAGAGTAAAACGTTCTTGTGAATAATGGAGTGAGGTTTGTTTATGGTGGGTGTGAGTGGTGTCAGTTGTGGGCTGAAAGTGACAACTAGTAGTGTTTGGTCATTTTCTCTCCTGGGTCTGTCTTGCACTGGATTGCTTCCGTGTATTTGTCTTCCTGGTTAGTCTGTTCTTAAATTATACTGGATGGGTATTGTAGTTTGAGTCTCCAGTGAAGAGACTAATTGATCTCCTTTTTTGAGTTTGAAGATGAGTAAGTCTTACCCCAGGGTAAGCATGCAGTGGATTGCATTCCTGGTTAAATAGTAACCCTTTTTATATGACTTGAATGATGTACTGAAGTCCAAAGCAGAGTACTGAGCTTTGCAGTGTATGTTCATTTCTTGGGTGCTTTTCACTGTGCATCGTTTCTGCAGCATTACATCTTAATCTTAGTAGCTCCCTTGTGTTTATTATGGGGTATACAGGGTTCTGTGAAGGTACAGGGATTCTTTTATTCTTTTGGTGCAATTGAAATGCATTTGATCGCACCCTGGAATTACTACAGCATTTATGATGTATTGTCTGAATCATGCAGAAGAGTGGGGTTGCTGTGCTTGCTTATGGTATTATTTGGACCCGGAATCCTAACAATGGCTGACAGATTGTTCTTTTTCAACGGAGAACAGGCCTCTGTGTATTGTCATCTAGTTGTAGAATAATATTAATGGAATCTAGCTTTATATATGGTTGAACGTAATGGGCAAATATGGCTCATAGGAATAAGTAAGGGTGATGACAAAAAGATTGTTGTGCCTTACATTACACTATGTTTACTTACATTTACTGGGAATTTGTATGAATGTATATTAAGAATCATTGGTCAGTGTCCTTGTTCAAATTTATTAAACATAATTAACTAATGAAAGAACAGACAAATACAGTAGACCCATGTATAACAAACAGCTTGTATAACATAAAATTTGTACAACATAAAAAATTCCGGAGATAGGGGAAATTTGCTTAACATAATTGCCTATGGGGAGAATCCGTACAACATAAAAATAGGATTACTCTGTTTTCAATGCATTCCTATGGGAATTTGTATAAAGGAAAATTTACTTAACATAATTTCATTTGGAACGAATTAATTCCTTTATACAAGGTACCACTGTAATAGGAAGCTTGTTAAGTATTTTCATTCTCTTGTTACACTTTTAAGCTTGATTGCTCTTTAAAATATACAGACCATATAGGACTGTATTCCCGCTCCCCCAGTGTGTTGGGCTTCTTTATGAAAAACTTTATGGGCACTTGATGAAAAACGACACACTGTTTTGTCATGAAACGCCATTCCCCACTCTAAAATGAAACAATTCGTTCTAGAGGAAATAGCAGGGGAGCATTTATTAAAAATATGCAATGGAAAATTACTCATCCGAGGCATGCGAATGGCAGGGGTAACTTCTGCAAACGATTTTGGGGAACCCCCTGAAATTTGGAAAGGTTTGGGGTTCAGGGTGCTGAGTTATGAACCTCCAAAGGGGGTGCTCCTTGTAAAAAATCTTTCTAATTGGAATTATTGGGAAGCAATGGCATTGCTGTTGCTCACCCAATCTTCTTCCTATTCCAGTTAGATCCAGGGGAGCATAGTGTTTTGTTTTGTTTCGTTTTATTTCATAAAACTATAAAATTTGTTTTGTAACAAAACGGAATGAAACTACTCTAGAAATGAAACACTATTTTTCCATTTCGTGCCCATTCCTAGTCTTCATTGCTGGGGAGCAGGTTGAGTGACTAACATGGGGTCTTCTCAATGGTACTGGGAAACTCTTGAGAAAGACCAGGTACCTCTTCCTTCCACTGACCTGTTGTTCTTCCACTGGCCGTTTTTATTTAGGCAGGCAGACTTTGTTTTAATTGGCTGGTTGCAGAGGCAGGGTGGGGATTTTAGCTTGTGCATGATTCCTGCATTTTAAAATTTCAGTTCTTTTGTGAGCATTATACCTTTTAGTCTTTTAAAAGTTGTATTTCTTTTCAAGTGTTGTGAGTCACTTTGTTGATCCTTTTTGAAACAGAGGCAGGATATAAACTGAGGGGGCTACAGAGGTCTGGGGCCACCACCCCTTCCCAGCAGCCCCCTTTGCTTTTGGTTTTTCAAAGACATGGGATTTTCTTTGAAAAATATCCTGTTTTCCCCCTCTAGTAGCCAGTTTGTTTGTTTTTTACATTGAAAATAATTTGGGGGGGGGACGTGTGGTGCTGAGGAGCCTTCAAAACATGGCAAAAATTTTCCCCTCCCCCAGACTCCTTGGAGAGCACAAGGGAACTTTATGGTCTAGCATGGCCCAAGACCATAAGGGCCACTATCCATTTTGAGAATTGCACTCATTTAATTAACATTTTAGCTTGATTCCTGTAGACTTAATACATTGCTTTGGATTATAGCCAATATTGTGAGGAAGGGGAAGTTAAATATATAGGAGCATGAAAAAGATACATCAATGTATTGAATGGGACAATAAGGTTAAACAGGTTTAGAGAGAACGGATAACATTTATCCCTTCAAGTGTTAGATAGACACTTGTCAGGGTGGTATTCTATCTCCTTCATTACTTTACATGTATGCAAAAGTGGTTATGAGAAAAGCACATCTGGAAGAATCTGCCATTGGGATAAACATTGGCAGTAGGAACATTAAAAACCTTTGCTATGCAGATGATACAACACTGCTGGCAGAAAGTAAGGAAGATCGAGAATAGCTAATCCTTATAGTCAAAAGTGAAACTGGAAATCTTGGATTGTGCCTCAATACTATGAAGAAGAAGAAAAACGACAACGGCAGAGAACATGCACGTCAATGTTTATATCAACAATGAGGTAATTGAAGCAGTAAAGGAGTTTAATTTCCTTGGCTCTAAAATTAATCAAAATGGTGACTGCAGCCTAGACATCAGAAGAGGTACATCACTTGGAAGAATAGCAATGATCAGTATGAATAACATCTGGAAGAATAAAGACAGCCCCTCAATCAAATCCATACTAGTTAATTCATTCATACTTCCAATCGCTTCATATGGTCGTGCAACTTGGACTTTGAGGAAGACAGGTAAGATATAAAAATATAGAGGCATTTGAATTGTGATGCTGGAGACGATTACTACACATCCCATGAACAGCCAGGATGACCAACAAGGAATTCATAGATGGAGTCATTCCAACATATCTCTGGAAGCCAAGATCACCAAACAAAAAACAGACATACAGTATTTCAGTCATGTTATGTGAGCCAATTCAAAAAGACAATAATGCTGGCATTTGTCAGTGGCAAAAAGAAAAAGGAGCTGCCCAAGGACTCGCTGGCATGATACCATCAGAATGGACACTGGAAAAACTTTGATGGATCTAGAAGAAGCTTTAAGGGATAGAAAGGCAGTATCGATCCACAAAATGACCAAAAGGTAGACACAACGGAATGGACAGACAAGCTGACTTATTTTGCACGTGTGCTACTGCAATTTTAAAGATTAAATGTGTTTTACAGTTTAACTCCCTTTTTTGCAACCTAACCCAGCATTTAAATCACTTTTGTAATGATAAAAATCCCCACAAGATGTCTCTCTTGACACGTGTTTTTTGATGCAATAAAATCACTGCTATACCTACAGAAACAATATGCAATATGCTTTCCTCCAGGCAGCCTTTGTTTCCAATATGTATTTATGTTTAGATTCCAGTCAAGTACATTTTATGTAACTGTATGGGTCGTTTTAAATAAGCCAGATTTTTAGAACTAGGAAGCCTGAAGGTAGGAACCTTTTAATAAAAGTGGGTCTTGTTTGCACAGCTGTTGATGCACCTCCCACACCCTTAGACTTAATTAGCAGATGGCAGTGGATCGTAAAAATTAGACTACATGGATAGGTTCGTAGAAATGAAAGGGAAGCCTGATCTCCCTGCTGTGTGAAGTTTGAGGAAATGTTTTCCCAGCAGATGTTGCTGTAAGGATTATTATTTATTTCTTTTAAATGTTATGTTGCTTATAGCCTCTGTCTTCATACAGGGACCTAAAGCAGCTTACGGAATGGTTAAGAAACAGATTCAGCTAAGGAGTTACAGCCTGGAAGCTGAAATGGATTGATATAATAGAACATTTACTGATGATTTAGAACAGGGATCCTCAAAGTTTTCAAACAGCTGGCCGGTCTACCACCCCCATACACCACTGGGGGCCGGTCCACAGTCCCCCCCCCAAAAAAAGACCAACATGGGAAAAAGAGGGAAGGGAGGGGCAAGTGGGTGGAGCCCTCCCACGATCAGCTCATGATCAGTGTGTCTCCAGGGCCCCAGCAATGCTTCCTGAGGTGCCGCCGCTGGATACCTCTGCTGTGCCTCTTCCTCCTCTTCTCTTCTTTAGAAGAGGGGGAGTGGGGGAAGAGACATAGCCCACCACTTTGAACTGCCTCAGCAATAGAAGCAGCTGCGGAGGCTGGCTTGCTCACGAAGCAAGGGGTAGGTGGGGGAGCGTCTGCAATTGGTCCCGGGGGCCGGATTCAGGACGCTGAGGGGCCCTGATTTAGAACAAAAATCACAAGAAAATAATATTTGTCATTGAAAACCTTTTTTTTCCCTTAGTACTGTAGCCTATTCAGTTGTTCAAAGATTACCTCAAGAGAAGAACTTTGCCTGCTGGTAGATGGAGAAGAAAGGGGAAACCTGTCTAGTTTTCCTTGGTATGGAGTTCCACCTCCAGAGAACGACTTCCAGAAAGGCCCTTCCTCATCTCTCTCCTCAGAACATTCCTGTCTGGTACGGTGGGACTGAGGAAGCCTGGAACGACTTAGACAGGGAGATTCAGTACTTCGGAGAGCCAGAACCTCAACTCTATAGTTCATTCAAATAATTTTCCATTTGGGAGGCTGAAACCTTAGAAGAGGATGTTACAGATCAATTTTGAAGAGAAACAGCTGGGAAGGCAATTTGGAACACTACTGTTGTTCCAAGAATTTGTGGCAGAAACACTACATTTCACCTACTTGTGAAGAGTGCCTTCCCAACTGATTTGAAACCACATGCTTACATTTGATAATGTGTATTTTTCGAGCTGTAGTTCAGAGTAACTTGTGCCAGTTATAGTGCTTTTCCTTCCTTTGACATCTTTTTTTTTGCACATAGCTTTAAAAGAGGGGGTGGAAGGTATGTTCATGGCCAGACAACTTACGCTCTCTTCTACTTTAAAGAATAATCCCTCAATTCTACTTTAATTCGATCTCATATTTCATAACCTCTGCACTCGCCGTGACCTTCTCATAGCGCTCAATCTCTATGATGTGGAAGTGTTTAAACTCATAGCCTAATACAGTGATGGCGAACTTTTTAGAGACCGACTGCCCAAACTATGATTCAAAGATCACGAATTTTTAGCAGAGTGCCAATACAGCCATTTAACCTGAATATACAAGCAATGTGTCGGGTGCCCACAGAAAGGGCTCTCTGAGTACCACCTTTGGCATCCGTGCCATAGGTTCGCCAACACTGGCCTAATACATAATCCTTTTGCCACTATTCTGCAGCATATGCTGAAGGAGAGGTATGTCTAGAGTAAAGATGTCCATGGTACAAAACTACAGTTCACACTCTAATGCACATAACAAAATGTGTCTATCAGACTAAACTGAAATGCTGTAATTCCCTGTTGCTTTCTGCTAACATTTAAAAACTTGATGGCTGAAATCCTGTTAGGTAAGGTGGTAAGTCTCACTAGAGTTGGCCCACGGAATCAAAGGAATCAATTTTTTGTTGGTTCCATTGCTGCAAATGGGGCCTCTTCGATCTAGTTGTGACTTGCTTTCATGTACAGTGGACCCTCGTATAACAATTTGTATAACATAAAATCTGTACAACATAAAAAATTCTGGAGATAAGGGAAATTTGCTTAACAGAATTGTCTATGAGGCGAATCCGTACAACATAAAAATGGCCGCAATTAGGAATTACTCTGTTTCTAATGCATTCCTATGGGAAATATGTATAAAGGAAAATTTGCTTAACATAATTTTATTTGGAACAAATTAATTCCTTTATACAAGGTACCACTGTAGTAAGTTGCAACTAGAATAGGCCCATTTCAATCTTAAGAACATAACATAAGAAGAGCCATGCTGGATCAGGACAAAGGCCCATCTAGTCCAGTGGCCCCACCAAATGTGTCCGGAAGTGCATGGGACTAGATATCTGTCTCCTGATACCACTCCTCTGCATCTGGCCCTTGAAGTACCTTGGTTTTAAGCCTGGAGATTACACATCTCCACCATGGTTTGTAACCTGTGATGGACTTTTCCTCCAGGAATCTGTCCAATCCTCTTTTGAAGGCATCCAGGCCAGATGCCATCACCACATCCTGTAGCAGGGAGTTCCACAGAATAACAATGTGCTGGGTAAAACTTTTTTTCTGTTCTCACTCTCCCAACCCTCAATTTGAGTGGATGTCCCCTTGTTCTGGTATTTTGTGAGAGGGAGAAGAGCGTTCATCTAACCACTTTACTCATGCCCTGCATTTTGTACCTCTCAGTCAATGGAACTTATGGAGGAATTGGCTCATTAAATCCCTGATAGTATAGTAGGGACACTCTAGTACAAGTTACTCAGCCAAGCAACAGGATTTTAGCCTATATGTGGAAAATTCAGTTTTTTAAAATTAGCATAGTTTCAGGTTTCTTCATTTTTTAGCCTCTTCATTTTCATTCTTTAGTACAGGAGAGACTCTCTGAGCCAGTGGTTCCCGACCCCGGGTCTCAAGATGTTCTTAGACTAAACCTCCCAGAAGCCTTAACTACTAGCTCTGGTGGCCAAGATTTCTGGGAGCTGTAGTCCAAGAACATTTGGGGAACCCAGGTAGGGAATCACTGCTCTGCACCCATAATGGCTAGAAAAAGCTAGCTTCCATTGTGGGAGGCAGTTTTTTTCCATGTTCCTGAGTTGTTTTCAGTATTTCAAATGGAGTTTCCCATTTGACCTGTATTTAATATAGGGTCACTTCACACATTTGATTAGTAATTACGCTTTGTGAATGAAACAAATGGGTACAAAGAACTACCTTTTCTGAGGCTCTCCAGATGAAAGGGTGGGTGATTTGTTTATGAGGCCACTAAAATAATAAGCATAAAGTAGCTTTCAGTCCCCTCAGTATCTTCATCAGGCTGGACAACAGAGAGCCGGACGTGGAGCAGATGAAATATCAAGGCTTCCAAAATGATGGTGTCTCCCTTTTTATTGTACATATGCTGGCAATTACAGACCTGTTGTTCATGTATGAAATAGTTGTAGTATAATTCAGTAAACTTTGCAGAATGATGTTAGGTACAAATAGCCAGCTGTTCTGTAGGACAGCTATATAAAGATATTCGCTAAACAGTCAGAAATGTAGAGTGGAGGGAATGTTGAACTGTTGAACTTCAGTTCTAGCCGGGCTTACCTGTAATTTCCTGAAGCACTTATCTTCTGTTTACAGCATTGGACAATAAATAATTATTCTTTCTTTACTGGCATGTTGAGTGCAAATTCTGTGGATTTCACCGAGAGCTTACTCCTGACAAGGACTAAGCATGCCCCCCCCCCATGGCAAGGCAGTTTAGCTATAGTTCTGTAACCTGTAGAAGCATGTCTTTAACCCAGCTAATGTTAATTTCTTTTCCCGTGGCATACATGCCCAAACTGCAAAACAGTAGTATGCTCTCTCACGTAAGGTGTGCAGTATGAATGTAAACCCTCATGGAATGCATATTCTGAACAAGAATTCTAGAGAGACTTGTGGTGATGTGGCAAGACCAATTTGGAACAGTTTGTGTGCATGAAGTGTACACTGATGAGGAAATTCATATGTCACTGGTCACTTCAGCTTTCTGTTCAGTATTTATAAAAAGAAGCACAAGTGTTTCCAATTTTGGAGTTCTCTAATTCTTGTGTGCAGAAAAAATATTGGAGAAAGGAAGAAGATAGGTCACCTTAAAAAATCAGGTGCCAAATGTAAGAATTACATATTTGTGTGAAATCTGGAGGTATACCAACAGCTACAATATAATGGGGCGGTGTATCTGTCAAAGAAGACTGAGGGGTGATATGATAGCACTTTTCAAGTACAGTGGATCCTCGTATAACAATGGTTTGTATAACATAAATCTGTACAACATAAAAAATTCTGGAGATAAGGGAAATTTGCTTAACAGAATTGTCTATGAGGCAAATCCGTACAACATAAAAATGGCTGCGATTAGGGATTACTCCGTTTTCAATGCATTCCTATGGGAAATTTGTATAAAGGAAAATTTGCTTAACACAATTTCATTTGGAACGAATTAATTCCTTTATAGAAGGTACCCATGTATTTGAAGGCCTGTTCTGCAGAGGAGGGGCTGGAACTGTTCTCAATCAACCCATAGCGCAGGATGTGCAACAGTGGGCTCAAGTTAAAAGAACCCAGGTTTTAGCTGTATATCAGGGAAAACTGTTAGAGTTGTATGACCATGGAACCAGTTACTTCAAGAGCGAATGAGTGCTCCAAAACTGGAGGCATCCACCTGGCAGATATCCTTTGATTTGTATTCCTCATGGAGCAAGCGGTTGGACTTGATGGCCTTATATGCCCCTTCCAATTTCACTATTCTATGATTCTGTGCTCTCCAGATCATCGCACATACTCCTAGGAGTTTGTTGTTTTTCATTAGCTGTAGTTCCCAACCTTGTCTCCTCAGAGGTTCTAGACCTCCCAGAAACCTGTGCTGCCTGGGATCTTTGGGAATTGTAGTCCAAGAACATCTCAGGACGCAAGGGTGGGAACCACTGCTCTATAGCAATTTGAATTCTAAACTGGGGACTGGAAGCACTGCAGGATTGCATCTCATGTTTGTAATAATATATTTCATGTCTAGTGAATGTTTCCACTCTGAATTTCTTTGGATTAAATTAGCCTTTACTCTGTCCTCATTATCATAGAAATGTTAGTTTGAGACACTATAAGTCAGTCAGATTTCTGAATGGTTTCTGTGAGTTTTGTATTATAGCATATTTTTTTTTATTGTATACTTTAATTCATGCCACTTTTATTTAGGTATTCAGGCCACATAGGGTGCAAAGAAAAGGTTTTATGTGCATCATATCCAACTCCAGGTTTGGAAGAACCTTGTAAACTTCAAGCTTACAATGGGTGCAGGGGGTGTAGAGGAACGGGCTGGTTGGTACTGAAAGCAGTGCAGCTTGGCCAGCTAGTTATTCCGACAGCCAGATGGGCAGTTGCAGTTATTGCCATCTTTGTTAGCCCACAGCCACTTTCCCAGTGTATGCTGTGGCATAAACAAAGTTTGCAGGTATAGGAGGCAAAAAACTGCAGCTACCTGACCTGACTGCTCTCATCAGAGGACAGGGCTACTCGGTTTAAGAAACCTGACGAATGCAAAGAGGTAAGAGAGTTGCAATAGACTGTGGCCTTTTACGTCTCATACTCGGCATTCACACAGGACTTGATATCAATATGGTACACATTTCAGACTTTGTGTATGTTTGTTGTGCCAGCTGTACAGTTTTGCAGTTCAGCCCAACTATGATCTAGGCACCTTACATTTCTTATATTGATATGGATGATCATTCTAGGGTAGGCATGTCCAAATTCAGGCCCAGTGGCCAAATGCGGCCCGTTTACAAATTTCGAGTACCCCCGGCCTCTTCTCCACCTGTTCAGCCTGTCATGCATCCCCGCCAGCTGGCCCTTCCCCATACTGGATGGAGGCATCAGGTTGAAGTTTTATGTTTTGCCTGCCCTCCCTGCCTCTGTCCATCCCCCCAGCCACCTGCCCAGCCTACCCACCCCCAGCTCCGTTACTGCAGCATCCTCCCTTCCCCCTTGCATGTTACAGACTTGTCCAAAGTCTGGCCTGGGGGCCAAATGCGGCTGAATGGTCTTCCCCCACACATGTTCACCTCGTCAGATCTGGCCCTCCTTTCAAAAAGTTTGGACACCCCTGATCTAGGGGTTCAAAGAATTTATCAGAATAACAGTATAATATTATTTAATGTACAGTGGTACCCCGACTTAGGAGCAGCTCGACTTAAGAGCAATTCGACTTAAGAGTGAGAAACTGTTGGCATTTTAACTGCTGCCTTACAAATTTTAGATATGGTCTGCTCGACTTACAAATATTTTTTCAATTTTTTAAAACTTATTTTTTCAATTTTTTAGATAGGTACCCTGACTTAAGAGTAGTTCGACTTTAGAGCATGCATTCGGAACGGATTAAATTCGTAAGTCGAGGTACCACTGTATTTAGAATTCGTTGCCTGACAGCTACTACTCTAATACAGTAGTGACATGATGATGCTTATAGCGTTGCATATAGATTTTTCTCACTTGCTGTAGATCATTCTTAAATCATTAAATGCTTGGTGTTAATATTTTCCTATATTAAATAACTGGAGACCAATCCTTCAGAAGTTCTCAACCAGAACTTCATTAGGATCTGAAAATGATGGGCTTTTCACTCTTTAAAATTGTTTCCTATGCAAGAGGTATGCAAGATACAAATTGTTAATAAGTAGAAACATTCCCAAAGTTGCCATTACTTTAAGTACTTTTTCAACAAATATAATAGAGTTCTGAATAGCAATCAAGTATGGTAAAGAAAGGATGTTGCCCCCCCCCAAGTTTTAGCACCTTTTGGGATAAAAGCTGAAGGCAGCAAATTTTTAAGGGAAGTGGTTCCCCATCCTTTTTGACTTGCAGTCCCCTATTATAATAGCTGGCTAAACTGGGACATCCCCACCATATTCTCATAAAAAGATACAGTATTTTAATGGGGCAAAGTTTTCTCTTCTCAGAAAGTAGAGTCTTTCTCTCTCAAAGAGAGTATGTTTCTCATACATGCACATGCCAACTAACTGTAGAATTCCACTGTGAAACGTCAAGAAATAAATTGATTAACAAGGACTACAACATACTGTATATAACGTGATCTGGTTGCAAAAAAAACAAAAGCAAAAAACAAAAAAAAACCCCAACAACTTTGCAACCCCCTTGGGGGTTTCGAGGCTGGAAAACACTGATCTGGGGGCTGTTTCAAGGTTGCATCCGCACTGGGTTTTTGTTTTGTTTTTTACTCCCCTGAGTCCTAGTCAGTTTGTGACGTTGACACCTGTGCTTCCATTGTAGAGCTCATGTTGTACAGCAGAGTTGTTTGCATTAGTGGTGTCTGTCTTGTTTGCTGCAAACAATTCAGAAGTATAAAAAGCGGGCTTGGGCTCAGTACCTGTAATTGTTTGCACTGACTGGCATCCGCTCTTGCACGTTTCAGAAAATTTTGTTCTCATCCTGGCCTGAAATGTCACAAACAGAAGACTTTTGTGTATGAAGCAACCACATTTTACCATGTTTTCAGATTTTTAAAAATAAGAATGGACTTGATTCCCATTGAGCTCTTTATTGAACTAGCTCTCAATATCTTATTTAGATCTCTGTATAATCCCCTATAGGAGGGTGGATATCTCCTTAGATCTGATTTTGGCAAACACAAGTCGCTGGGCATTTCATTCCTTCTCCTCTTCTGGAGAGATTTTAACCATGTCTGTCCGCGGATGTAACCTCCCGGTACCAATACCAGAGGACTATCTTTTGGCTATTCTATTTTTCTAGAAGGAAGTGTTCTCTGATCTTTTCTCCCCTATTTTCTTGGGAGTGTTGTTCCCTAAGGTTTTGTCGATTTTTGTTAATTGTTCAAAATCAAGGCCGTAAGGAGACTCCCTTACAGAGTGTTCTGGCTCCCTTCTGGAACTCTTTGGAAATACTAAAAAACCTGGTTGCTCTAAGAGTGCATTGTTTGGTGAGATAGACCAGTGTGAATCCTTCCAGGCAGTAAGAGGAAGATCAGTTCTGAATGTTCTGGAAGCTGATTCTTAGACAATAAAAACACTGCGAATATTGTTTATGTAGCCACCGAGCTGATGCATGCTGAAACCACATTTTAAGGGTGTTTTGTATTACGCTGCCGGGTTTTTTGGATGCACCGGGTTTTTAATTGTTTAGTTATTTTGTTGTATATTTCATAATTATTGTTTGTGTTTATTGGCGCTTGCTCGCCCGTGTAAGCCGCTTAGAGTTTCGTACGAAAGATAAGCGGGGTATAAATACAATAATAAATAAATAAATAAATAAATTTTGTAACATTATAGCTGTTGATTCCTTTAAATTTACAAATGACTTTATCTTGGGCTTTAAAGAAAAAAAATTCCTTTGCACTATTTGGTGCATTTTCCTCCTCCATCCCTGATTTTCTGGAGGAGTGCTGCATTTCAACAGCTGCACTTTTCATGGCTCTGTACACAAAGGTATCATAAATAGCAAACTAACAGGTATTAAGAGACTGGAGCATAAAAGAGATCAAAGCAAACAGACCGTGCAGTCATTTTAAAATCTTGGCTGGCTGCTCTTGTAAATAGTGCTTCTATGGCAGAAAGCGTTCAACTACTGTATTTAGATAGGCCTTGATTGGCAGTTCAGTTATTAACTCCATAAAAAACATAGGCAACGTAAACTAATAGGAATGTTTGCTCTAGCAGTTTCTATCTGAAAGAAAATGAAAACCAAGGTGTAATTGTTTGCTCTCTGTTTCTCTGAAGTATTTATTTTAGAACAGTGCAGTTTCTAAGAATGTTTTCCCAAGTCAGTGAACTTAAGCAATGTTGCTTGCTTTCTGATATTTAAGTATGTTGTAGCTCCACGGAAAACAAGTACCACATTTATCAACTTCTTTTCATCTTCGTCATGTTTAATGGTTCTTCAAGTCCCTCTCCTTGCTTTTTCTCCACATAGTAAATCTAGATTATACCTTTGAACTCAGATAAAGGCAAAATCATACTGTGGACTGTTAAGATATTTTTTTGTAAAAATATATCCCACACCTAATTCCATAGAATCCTCTAAATTTAGGATTACCCCCGAAGTGGGTGACTTTGTAAATGAGAAATAATATTCCCTCATGGTCCTAAATGCTTCTGTTTATGTACCTCCTTGAAAACCTGTGAACCCCCTAGGGTGGATTTGATGAATCCCCTAGGGTGGCATCAATTTGATTTGAATCACAATTTAAATGTTTTTACATCAGATTTTTTTATGATTTAAAGTTTTGAAAAATCAATTTTTAATTTAAAAGCAAAAAAATCAGTGCTTTACTAAAATCATGATTTAAATCAATAGTTTTTTTAAAAAAGTCATTGATTTTTATTGGCCCTCTTGACAGCTGGTGAAATATTGCTTTCCGTGGGGGCAATGTGGACAACCAACTTGATTTGTAACCTATATTTGTTTTGTTTCATATTGTACCTCTCTAGTTATTGAGTAAGTTGGGGTTCTCAAACTGTGCCACAGTGCTAGTGGGTGCTGTGAAGTCTTGCTAGGAGCGCCACAGGAGAAGGAACAAATCCTCCTCCCACCATCATATCTCCTCCCCTACTGCCAAATTTCCCCAGGGGCCTATCTCCTTCCACATTCTAACACTGGATGAGGCCATCGGCTTCTACCAGGGACCAAAGGGAAAGGGAAAGGAGAAGCAGGTACATGGTTTCCACT
Organism: Phrynocephalus versicolor; assembly: GCA_023846285.1. Classification (NCBI taxonomy): domain Eukaryota; kingdom Metazoa; phylum Chordata; class Lepidosauria; order Squamata; family Agamidae; genus Phrynocephalus; species Phrynocephalus versicolor. The sequence continues at coordinate 15,992 of JAHTLZ010004142.1, forward strand.
CCTGGTTCCTATTTGACATTGACCCTAGGAAAAGCTCCTTTAAGTCAAAACAGGAGCCACAAGTGGAGACTCTGTGCCTATTTCTCCTTTCTATATCTCTATGGTCCCCAGTGGAGGGTCATGCTGGATGGCCTTGGGAATTTCCTGCTTCAGTATCTGGAAGAAGGTAGAGCACTTGGGGGATAATTGGAGGAGAGGAGGAGGTGGGATGGCGGGGTCATCAGGATCCTGCCCCTGGTGGCAAAGAGACTCTTGATCTCCCCCCTCCCCAGCAAAGCATGCCATGGCCATTAGTCTTTTAATATAGGGAACCACGTCTCAAAAATGTTTGGGAACCACTGGAGTAAAGGATCACAGGTTTCCAGTATAGTACAGTATTTTACTTCCTACATTACAGTGCTTTTATATGTGAGTGTAGATAGAAGTGTGTGCATGTGCGCGCGCGCACACACACACACATACATAAATTCATAAATATTTTGCTGTTTTGGGTCCCTTTATTGAGTGGGAGGTAAGATTAAAACAAAGCAAATAATTGCATGTTTGTTGGTTTGTTTGTTTGTGCATTTCTAGACTGCTCCAGTTTCCCAGAAGGGACTATGGGCAGCTTACATGAAAGCCAAATAGTCAAGAATTAAAACCAATCAAGCCATAAACAACAAAGCAAATACGCAAAGAATAGCAACAATAATCCTGCCAAGAGGCAAAAAAACTAAAGGGTGGCGGGAGAAATATAACAAAGGCAGGGGGAACAATACAACATTACATTACTGATCGCCATATGCTTCTTCTTTTTTTTTTATAGATTTTTATTGAGTTTTTAAGGGGGGAACAAGGAAAAAGAGTATGGGCGGGGAAGGGAAGAAGGGGTACAATTTTTAAAATTTTCATTGATTATATCAAGCAAAATAGAGATAGTAATTTAACATATTACTAAAATTGCCAAATATTATCACAATACTAACAAATTTGTTACTTCTTGCCATCTTTCCCGAAAAATCTCGTCGTAATCTCCCTTTAGATAGCCAGAGAGTTTGTCAATTTCGATACATTCTCTTATCTTTCCGTGGAAATCCTTCTCTGTTGGCGTGTTTGGTTGTTTCCAAAATTTCGCATATAGTATTCTTGCAGCAACAATTACATGGTGAAGTACATATCTCTGGTCATAGGAAATGTTTACATCTACTATATTTAACAAGAATAGCTCTGGTCTAGACTCTATCTTAATTTTCAAAAATCTTTCTAAGAAAAGTTTTACCATATTCCAATACGCCTTTGCTTCTTTACAGGTCCACCACATATGATAAAAGGTTCCACAGTCATAGTTACATTTCCAACATTTAGGTGAACAGTTATACATCTTGGATAAACGGTGAGGTGCAAAGTGCCATCTATAAAACATTTTGTAACAATTTTCCTTAAACGAAATAGATTTAAAGATTTTAACTGTATTCCACAAGGAGTCCCATTTATTTAAATGAATAGTATAACCAAAGTTTTCAGCCCATCTAATCATAGAATCTTTAACCAATGTATCAATCATTTTTTCATTTAACAGTATATTATAAAATTTGCTAATAAGCTTTGAGTCACCAGAGGATAGTATTTTATCGAGTGGGGTATCAGTAGTCATAAAGCCACCCTCTTTGGAAAGCTCTTTGAAATGTGAATATATTTGTTGATATTTCCACCAATCCAGATTATGACCTTCTGATACTAGTTTCCCTAATGGTTTCAATGAGAGGTCAGCATTCAGAAGGTGTCTGTAAGTTACAACTTTTGAGATTTCACTTGCCTGGGAGCTATAAATTGCTCCCAGTGGGGATAACCACATAGGTGCTTTGAGATAAAATTGTTTTTGAATCAATGACCATATTTTAATTAAAGCATTCCTTATCCAGTGCTTTTTAAAGAGGGTAGGTAGATTTCCCTTATACCACATATAGTGATGCCAACCCTTATCAAGGCCATAACTCTCAAGCTGTAGTATTCTTTTATTTGTCATCAGGATCCAGTCTTTAATCCAAGTCATGGCGGCAGCCTTGTAGTATAGTGCCAAATTGGGAAGTGCAAAGCCTCCAAATTTGGTTCTATCCTGCAAATAAATATTTTTAATCCTTGCTTTTTTCTTTTGCCATATAAATATACGTATACTTTTTTCCAAATCTGAAATGATCTTAAAGTTTGGTAATATAGGCAGAGATTGAAATAAGAAAAGCATTTTAGGTAAGACATTCATTTTGACTGCAGCAATTCTGCCCATTAAGGATAGCTGAAGTCTTAACCAAGTTTCAAGATCAGCTTTGATTGTTTTGATAACATTAACATAATTATCTTTAAGTAAAGAGTTGCATCGGTTAGATACAGTAATACCCAAGTATTTTACCTTATTAGAATGTTGAAAACCAGATTGATTTACCAGTTTTTCGATCATGGGTGGGGTCATATTTTTAGTTAAAACCAATGTTTTTTCTCTATTCACCTTTAATCCAGAGATTTTTGAGTATGCCTCCAGGGTCTTTAGAAGTTCTACAGAGGAATTCTGGGGGTTCTCCATGATAACCATCAGGTCATCTGCAAAGGCTTGTACCTTGTAAACTTCTCCCTTATTTTGTAAGCCTTGAATGTCTGGGTTTTCCCTTATTACATGAAGAAGAATTTCCAGGGTGGATATAAACAGAAGAGGAGAGAGGGGGCATCCTTGCCTGGTACCTTTGTGTATATTAACTTTATCTGTGAGGTGACCATTCACTACAATCCTGGTATTTTGGGTAGAATAGATTTGTTCAATTGCTCGCAACATTCTGTGGCCACACTGAAGGTAATCTAATTGAGTTTTGAGTAAAGACCAGGATACATTATCAAAGGCTTTCTCGGCATCAATGAATGCAAAAGCTACTTGCTTCTCGGGGTGGGATTCATAATATTCCAACACGTTGAGAAAAGTTCTGATATTGGATTGGAGGTGCCTTTTCGGGAGGAAGCCCGTCTGGTCGTGTGATATCAAAGAAGGTAAAATCATTCGCCATCTATTGGCCAGGATGGTTGCAAAAATTTTGTAATCCACGTTTAGGAGCGTGATTGGCCTGTAGTTCTGTATCAAATCTTTAGATTTCCCTTCTTTGGGAATCAGTGTCGTGTGTGATGATTTCCAGGAATCTGGTATATTTTCACCTTCAAATATAGATGTAAAGATGTTTTTCATAATTCCAGAAATTGTCTCTGAGAATTTTTTATAAAATATAGCAGGTATTTGGTCGGGTCCAGGCGCTTTATTCAGTTTTTGATGATTGATAGCCTCTGTTATTTCCATCATTGTGATAGGGGCGTTCGTCTGGGCTCTCTGTTGCTCAGTAAGTTTTGGAAAGTTGGCTTGTTCAAGGTAATGGAAGATAGCATCATTGTCAATCATCTCCGGCTTGAATAATATTTGGTAATATTCCTCTATGATTTTTTGGATTTGTAGTTGCTCTGTCTGAGTTTCCCCAGCTTTGTCTTTGAGTGAGAATATGAGTTTTTGTGATTGTACCTTTTTTAACCTATACGCTAACCATCTACCTTGTTTGTTCGCATTTTCCACAAAGTTCAGTTTGGCCAACTTGATTTTGTGAGCTATATCTGCAGTCAGGATCAAATTGAGTTCATGCCTACAAGAAGCCAGGTCTTTGTTCAGCTTATCGTTACGGGGGTCTTGTGTTAAGTCCGTTTCAAGCTTTTTCATCATTTTAAGAGTTGATTCATATTTCTTTTTCCTCTCTTTATTCCGTCTTGCCATAAATTGGATAACGAATCCTCTAAAGTATGGCTTGAAGGCATCCCATACCGTTTTGAGTGGTGTGCCCTTATTCAGATTAGTTTCAAAATACAAATTCAAATCTCTAGCAGCCTCTGAGATGAATTCTTTATCAGTCCAAAGAGTTGGGTTAATTTTCCAATGCCTAGGCATACCTGAAGATTTCAGTGTCCATAAGATGGCATTGTGGTCGGATAACACTCGAGGTAAAGTTTCAATATCCCTTGTATTTAGTAGAAGATCAGATGTAGCCCAACACATATCTATACGGGAGAAGGAAGCATATTGTCTTGAATAGAAGGTGTAACCATCTTTTAGTGGATTTTTCCTTCTCCAGATGTCATGAAGTTCTAGGATGTCGGACATATTCAAAAACGATTTGGGCAGTGTGGAAGACGAGGTCTTGAATTTTTTCCCTTTTGGTGTTTTCCTGTCTACTGAGGGAATGTGTACAGCATTGAAATCTCCCAGTATTATAAGCTGGTGATTCCCATATTGCAACAGTTTCTGGGCCAGTTGTTCAAAGAATACTTGTCTTCCATGATTATCGTTAGGAGCATATATACCAGCAATAATTGTGTCTTTAGATTGAATTTTTGCTTGGACAAGAATCCATCTGCCTGATTCATCTTTTTCCAAGAGGATTGGGGAAAGTTCTGGTTTAATATACAGTGCCACCCCATTTTGCTTCTTTTCTTTATTTGATGTGGAAAATAGATTTCCCAATTTGTTTTGTATTAAATATTGTTCATGTTTTCTCAGTACATGGGTTTCCTGTAAACAGATGATGGAGCATTGTTGTTTTTGGAGAAAATTGAAAGTTTTCCGACGCTTCTGGGGCGTGTTCATACCATTAATATTCCATGTTAGAATTTTTGGGCCATCTTGCTACTTCCAATAATATTTTTTCTTACCGGATTTTGGCCTAAGGTAGTTCTTCGGCCTGGCACCTCCCACTGTGCCACTGGAATGTTGGACGTGCTTTGAAGTCTCTTGTTTCGAAGCCTGGTCATCACGGCTGTCATCTTTAGTAGTGGTTTGAGTTCCGGTCATGTCCTCATCTTCAGAGGAGGATGGTGAAGGAGAGGAAGGGGAGTAGCCCAACTTCTTTGCATTTTTTTCAGCGAAGGCTCTAGCTTTCTGGTGAGATTCAATTTTCTGTAATTTGCCTTCCCATTGGAAGGACAAACCTTGGGGGTAGAGCCACTTGTATCTTATGTCATGCTTGAGCAGGAGTTTGGTAAGGAATATATATTCTTTCCGTAGTTGGCGAATCTCCCAAGGGACATCTTTCAGAATTGTCACTTTGGATTTATTGATTTCCACCTCCTTGTCTTGGGTAGCCTTAAGGATGCAATCACGGGTGTATCTTCTAACCAATTTAACGATTACCTCAGGAGGGAGTTTATTTCTTCTGGTATAAGCCGTTGGTTGACGGTAAATCACGTCTACCTCACAAAGGAATTCTTCAATAGGTACCTCAAGTAGAGTGGCCAGGGTATCTCCAACTATGGTGTAGAGATTTTCATCTTTATCCACAGTGAGGTTTTGAATTCTTAGAATTTTGGAAGAGGCTTCGATTTCGTGTGTAAGAACCAATTTACTTGTTGATTCCATTGAGGCTTCAATTTCTCCAAGACGAAAATCAGTGACATTCATATTCTCTTCCAACGCTTGTAAACGACCACCAAATGTTTCTAGTTTGGTATCGACATTTGAAAATCCCTCTTTCATTTCTGCTCTTAAACTGGAGAATCCAGTGGTTTGATCTGACAACATCTTTACCTGGGTAAGATTTAACTGCTTCAATGCATCTAAGATTTGATCGGATTGGCTTGATTGACTTAATTGTTGAGTCATGGTTGCTGGGTGGGCCAAGGGAACAAAAGCAAATTTCTTTTGTGTAGTTGGGGTCCTGCTCATACTGAGGATTTGTTTTGTGGTGGTAAAGAATCGATTACCTCTTCACAGGAGAATTGCAAAGTCTTTACGAGATTGGTCTTGTTTCTAATCAGTTTGCTGCTTTTCAAGAAATATATGTGATGCTGCAAACATGAAAAAATCCAGTAGATGGCGTGCTGTACCCACTTTTGCCAACAGAGTCCGAGAAGTAAAGTATAGTGTAGAATAAAACGGGAGCTTAAGAGTTAAATTTCTGCCGTTAGATGAATGTGAAAGTGAAAGCATAGATTGCAGTCCTCCGAGGGGCAGAAAATAACAGATAAAACAGGAAAGAGGAACTGAAAAAGGCAAATTCTTTTCGGTAAGTTGCTGATTTATATTGTTGAAAGGGCTTTCAGATGGAAAAAGCCACTCACGATTCTGGAGGAATAGAGGCAGCTCGAAACTTCCGTCAGGATCTCCCAAGGTCTCAGCCGCACAGGAATTCCACCAGGGGTTCTAAACCTCTCTCCCGAAGGAGGGGGAACCACACCTGGGTGCCCTGGATCGGTTCTGGGATAGATTCTGCTCCCAGAAGGGTCGTCTTGGAGTAGATACGCCCTCTTGGGACCTGGGATGCATCGATGTTAGCCGGGACTGCTTTCAGCTACGTCTTCTGCTGTTCGCGGCCATCTTGTTCCTCCGCCATATGCTTCTTTAAAAAGCCAGGTCTTTAATGCTTTTTTAAAGGTGCAGCTTGGCAAATTTCACAAGGTCGTTTATGACACATAGCAGGGCCGACCACCGAGAAGGCTTGATTACGGTTGGAAACCTTCTGGGCCTTCCGGGGAGTGGCCACCTGGAGTGAAAGCGCCAAGGATGCTCTGGTGAGCTAGGGCAACACTGACCTTGGGGAGATGTCCTCTGCCAGATACTCAGGCCCCAGGCCATGGAGCGTTTTATAAACCAAAACCAATACCTTGAACCTTATCTGGGAAGCAATGGGTAGCCAGTGCAAGCAGACCAGAATTGGAGTGATGCAGCTAGACCAGGCCTGTCCAAAGTCCGGCCCAGGGCCCAAATCCGGCCCGCCAGGCCATTCTGAGTGGCCCGCGGCTGGCTGGCCCACCCCTCCCTCCCTCTCCTTCACCCCATGTTTTTTTAAAAGAAAGTGGGTGGGGTTTGCAGTTGGGTGGCAGGTTTGGGGAGCAACCGGCCCCTGACACATTCTCAGCCACCAAATCTGGCCCTCCTTACAAAAAGTTTGGGCACCCCTGAGCTAGACCCTCAATCCCCACCTCCGAGAGCCTGCCCAGGAGGATACCGTGGTCGACAGTATCAAAGGCTGCCAACAAATCGAGAAAAAACAACAAGGTAGCACAGCCCCTGTCACCCCGCCCCAGGAGGTCATCATGCAATGCGACCAGGGCAGTCTCAATCCCGTGACGCAGCCTGAACCCAGATTGGAAGGGATCCAGGACACTATCTTCCTCCAGGAATGACTGGAGCCGCTCGGCTGCGACCTGCTCCACCACCTTTACCCAAGATGGGAACATTGGCAATCAGGCGATAATTGGACATATTGTCTGTTGTCAAGCCAGGCTTCTTAAGGATGCGCTTGACCACAATCTCCTTCAGCTGACTGGGGAAAAATCCATCCCTGAAGGAGGCAGTGGTGATGATAGCAGCCCATTCTAGCATGCACTGTCCGGCGATCTTAATAAGCTATGATGGGCAGGGGTCGAACGGAGAAGTCACCGGCCTGCAGTGGGCCAGCGCCCTGGAGGCCTCAATTGGTGTCACAGGCCCAAACTCAACAAAAACGAGGAGACCAAGGGGGTGCAGCATCGGCCATGCTCGGGGGCAGATCAGTGCAACCGGAGTGCAGATCAGCACGGATGGCCTCTATTTTAGACTTTTAAAAGGCTGCAAATAACTCACTAGTGGAATCACTAGGAGGAGGCCCCAGCGGACCAGGATTGGTGAGGTCACGTTGTATCTGTTTGAAGGGCAGAATACAAAAAATGGATTGGCCTTGAAAGCTGAGAGATGGATTTGGCTCTCTTTTTATTTAGCCTTTTGTGTGATTTATGGAAAGAGTATTACTGTACAATGGTCTGGTTCACACATGTATAAAGAGTGCCTAGTGAGCCTTAAGAGATTGGTTAGCAAGGGTAAAACTTGGAGGAGAGCTGATGCCAACTCAGAGCACACAATAGAAGCATTTGCTGCTTTGGGTTGTTAAACAGCTGGGAACCTCGGTGGAGAGGCAGGTAGCTGAGCATGTGATTTCCTCCGAGCGGTTTACTGCTAAGTGCTTCCCAGAAAGTGTGTGGTGTTCACTCTTGCCTTAGAACCATATATCAGTTGTCTATTCAAGTCTCAAGAAGTTCACTCTCCTTTGTGGAAAGTACATTTCAGTGAAATAGCAGTAGCTAATGGCTTGCAGATGCTGTTGTGGAATAATGGGCATTTCCCAGAATGCACTGTTTGCAACAAGGACCTGCGGGTTCTTTTTCAAACCCAACTTTTTTTTAGCTCTTTGGACTATTTGTTTTGACAGAATTCTGCTTTCTTAACTCCAAGCATCACATTTTGACACATCCTTAACAGGTAATGAGCGTTTTGCCAAGAAAATACCATCCATCAGAAAAAGATGAAAGGAATCTCAGCATTGTGAGGCTTGTTTTAAAAAAGCAGCCAAATGGTCAGAATATACCGTATTTTTCACCCCATAAGACACGGTGGTCCATTGGAGGCACCTAGTTTTTAGAGGTATAGATGTGTGAAAAAATATATTCACACATACATATTGCAGTCCCGATACAGCTTTAGAATTTGTTTTAGAATTGTGCTTTTACTCTTATTGTACACTATCTCGAGTTGCAGTTTGCTAGATGGATGGTACACAAAGTGACTGACTGACTGACTGAATGAATGAAACTTCATTCCACATTGTTTTCTGCCTTTTTCATTTCATTAACATCATTCCTTTTCCCTTTCAGAAGTAGAATAATTGATTCACAGCTACTGTACCCCAGGTCATAGAATCCTCATTTATTCTGAAAAACATAACTATTGGGAAATTGTTAAATAGATGACCTGTTCATAGTTAATAGGTGTATGCACAATGCCATGGCAGTATATTATGTTCCACTGGATCCTGTCGTCATAATAATTTAGTAAAGTGTCCTGCCCCTTGTGCTCAGCCTTTTAAAGACAAGTAAATGGATGCAGGCACACACACACTATGTATGGACAAAGTAAATGAGTAGTATTAGGCAGGAACTTTTCAATTGATACTTGTCTTATATGGCAAAGGTGAATAGTATAGGAGAGCATCATCTCTTGTAGTTCTGGAACCTGCAGTCATGAAATTGAATGGTAAGAGATTCAAGGCACACTATCTGTGTTTGTATGTACATTTTCCCTTCAGTATTAGAGAAAGTATGCCACTTTATCTAAATTACAGGCCAGCACATGCTGGATGAGGGAATTCTTTTGCACTGATGCCTAGGATTATTTAAGTCACTGCATGTTTTGAAGTCTCAATAACTACGACTCTTAGTAAGCTCTATCTAGGATTCATTTTCTTAAGTATACATTTTTGTTGTTCAGTCGTTCAGTCATGTCCGACTCTTCGTGACCCCATGGACCAGAGCACGCCAGGCCCTTCTGTTTTCCACTGCCTTCTGTAGTTTGGTCAAATCCATCTTGGCTGCATCAATAATACCACCTAACCATCTTGTTCTCTGCCGCCCCCTTTTCCTTTTGCCTTCAGTCTTTCCTAACATCAGAGACTTTTCCAAGGACTCCTCTCTCCTCATGAGGTGGTCAAATTATTGGTGCCTCAGCTTCAAAATATGTCCTTCCAATGAACATATTATTGATTTCTTTTAGGATAGATAGGTTTGATCTCCTTGCAGTCCAGGGGACTCTCAAGACTCTTCTCCAGCACCGCAGCTCAAAAGCGGTAATTCTGCCGCGATCAGCCTTCTTTATAGTCCAGCTCTCACTTCCATACATCACTACTGGAAAAACCATAGCTTTGACAATTTGGACCTTTGTTGGCAAAGTGATGTTTCTGCTCTTTAAGATGCTTTCCTCCTAAGAAGCAAGTGTCTTTTAATTTTATTGCTGCAGTCACCATCTGCAGTGATCAAGGAGCCCAAGAAAATAAACTCTGTCATCGCCTCAATTTCTTCCACTTCTATTTGCCAGGAGGTGATGGGACCGGTGGCCATGATCTTAGTTTTTTTTATGTTGAGCTTCAGCCCATTTTTTTCACTCTCCTCTTTCACCTTCATTAAGAGGTTCTTTAATTCCTCCTCACTCTCTGCTATCAGGGTAGTATCATCTACACATCTGAGGTTGTTGATATTTCTTCCGGCAATCTTAATTCCGGTTTGTGATTCATCCAAACCAGAATTAAGATTGATGTATTCTGCATATAAGTTTAAAAGGCAAGGTGACAGTATACAGCCTTGTCGTACTCCTTTCCCAATTTTAAATCAGTCAGTTTTTCCATATCCAGTTCTGACTGTTGCTGCTTATCCTACATATAGATTTCTTAGGAGACACATAAGGTGGTCAGCCACTCCCATTCCTTTAAGAACTTGCCATAGTTTGTTGTGGTCCACACAGTCAAAGGCTTTGGCATAGTCAATGAAGCAGAAGTAGATGTTTTTCTGGAACTCTCTAGCTTCCTCCATAATCCACCGCATGTTGGCAGTTTGATCTCTAGTTCCCCTGCTCCTTTGAAATCCAGCTTGCACTTCTGGATTTTGAAGGGGCAGAAGAACTAGAGATCAAATTGCCAACATGTGCTGGGTTATGGAGAAAGCTAGGGCTGCAGCTTTGTTCATTCTGAACTACATTCTTGCTTTGTTCTACCATTTTCTTTTGAAGTCTGTATAATTCTGTTAGGTTGGATGGTTGATAGTCCAGAAACAACACACAGTTTCACCATCTCCAGTATTACAGAAAAACTTCCAATTTTGAAGATTTGGTGGAAGATTCCTGGTGCTTGTTCAAGAAACTGTGAGACTAAGAAGATAGTGGGATGAGACCATTTATTCAGCCCTATATTCAGCTTTTTCTCAATTTTGTCATGGTTGAGGTGTCCAAAATGAGATGATGGAAATGGATCATTCAGTTCTATTCTACATGCACAGATATATTCCTAGCTGCTGTTGAAAATTCTGCTTCCTCCAGTAAAGAAGAATTTACTAATTTTCAATTATTAAAATTGAAATTTCTCTCTTTGTGGCTTATCCTATGTTGTGATATGACATTGTACTTAGCATTCAGTCCTCTCCTTTAGTTTAAGTGGATTTCAAGTCCGTGGAAAGGAAGGGCAATTTTATATTCAAAAATTTAGTCAAAAGTATTGCTTTTGATCCACATCTTTTCTCAGGTCACTCTGTTCAGTTTATCACATTATTATGTTCACTACTATTTACATGTTATTCATTGGGAATGTGGCCTCATATTCCATGACTCTCCCATTTCTTCAGGCATCTTAGGCTTAGAATTTTGTTGAAATCATTTTGAACATCTGGATACATAGGTCTGATCTGTCAGTATGGAGATTGACTGTCACAATCTTTGAAGTATTTTCTTCATGTTTAACAGTGTACCTTTCTAGTAATCTAGGCTATTTGGCCTCTTTTGATGAGGGCACAACTCAGACCCGTCATTAATTGTTGCATGTGGTCTGTGGATATTTTGAAAGATTCAAAGTATTCTGTTAGAATTTAAACAATATTTGTGTTGATACTTTAGAAATATTTTTGCCATATTGAAATAAAAAATGCATGATAAGCACTTTCAACACTAACTGTTCCTACTTAGATTTTGGTAATAAGAGAAGACCTAATGAGGGCTTAGATAGAATTGACGAAAGTAACCTTAAGCACTCATATAAACACATTTTGGAGTATTGCTAATAATCTTTTAACTATTGAAGTCAGTCAGCATGTAAATATTTTCCCGGCTTCAATTCACTCCGGTCTTGGAGCCAAAAAGCACATCTGAACATTATCAGTAACAGCTTGTTCCATCAATTTCTCATCTTTATGTAGTTGTTGTCTCTGCAGTAATTCCAGATTGTTTCAGTCCAAATGGTTATTTAGTAAAGCCACTTCAAGAAGCATGTTGCATAATAACCTATTTAAAAAGCTACTCGGTTATCTTTTTTTTTCCTTCTGGAAAGTCAGCTATTTTACTATCTGGAAAGCACTGTAGTACGGAATGAACAACTTTGAACATATGGAAGTGTCTACTCCTCTCCAGACCTTCAAATGCTGCTATCCAACTCACAGAGAAAAAGTACTTTTTAATTTTAAAAAAGCCTCTTTGCTCCTGGTGAAGTTCATGGGAACACTTTAAGGTTTCGAGGCCCTACATCCTTGAGTGCAGTGTAGAGATTTTTTTTCAACCTGAACTGACCAGAAGTCATGTCTAAGTTTGAAAAGAAGATTCTTTGAACATTTGGCTTGGGGCGTGGAAGTACTCAGAGCTGTGTGCAGTCCATGAGGCACATTTTGTCCACCCCTGCTACAGTAAACAGAAAATTTAACTTGAGCTGGGGAGACCCTGTGGATTGCAAACCACTTGTCCCCCTCTGATTTTCACCCAAAGCTTTAGGTTGTACATTTAAAAGGTTATAATTTCTACTGCACTTGCTATTATGTGTTCTGCTTATATACCGCCCCATACCACTTCAAGTAGTCTCTGGGTGGTTTACAGTTTAATTATGCAGTGTACACATTGCCCTCCCCCAGCAAGCTGGGTACTCATTTTACCAACCTCAGAAGGATGGAAGGCTGAGCCAACCATGAGCCGGCTACCTGGAATTGAACCCAGGGATGTGAGCACAGTTATAGCTGCAGTACAGCTGTTTAACCAATGTATCACGAAGCTTCCTGTTTGAAAGAGTTAGTTAACAGAGATAGCAAAACAAGGTCATGTTTCCAAGCACCGCTATTTTTCTGAACTGTACTGTATAAGAAAATAAAGAGGATTGAGATACTTTAATTTCCCATATTACAACTTCATACTGAGAGTAAGGCCAGGCTTGAAGACTTCCTTCTGGCATCTAGTTTTTTTATGTGCAGGGTATGGTTGTAGTTCTGCACAGAGGATCTTGGAGAGCTAACCACATCAGCAACACATGAAAAAATATTGTGGCTCTTTTAAGATTGACAAATGTATTTGGGAATGTTTGTGGATTATAGAATGCACTTTCTTGAATCTGAAGGCACAGATTGTAATCCACGAAAGCTCACAGTGAAATAAATTTGTTTTAAAATGCCACAGTACTTTTGCTTCTATCATTGTTGTTACATAGGAAGCATTTAGTCATGTTTTCCCTACAGTCTGAAATGGTTCAATAAACAGAAGGCTGGTAGTTTATCATTAGACATATTTAAGGCTTTTGATTGTGTGGAATGGTCAACTTTAAAAATTGTGATTGAAAACTGGGGGTTTGGAATGAAATTTAGACGGGTGATAGATCAACTATATTCTGAAAATACATCTGAGATAATAGTTAATGATGGGATTTCAGATTGGATATCTCTAGGCCGAGATACTAGACAAGATTGCCCCCTCTCCCTAGTTCTATTTTGTTTAATGATTGAAATGTTTGCAGATAAAATAAGGAATGATGAGTTAATTAGTGGATTAGGTATTGATAATAAAGTAAAGATTAATTTATTTGCAGATGATTCCTTATTGACAATTAAAAACCCAATAGAGAGTATGGATAGAATTAATTATCATTTGGAGAAATTTGGGTTAATATCCGGATTGAGTGTTAATTGGCAGAAATCACAGATAATGCTTTTTAATCATAACAAGGAAGAACAAGAAGTGATTGCTCACAATTATGGATGTAAGATAAATAATTCAATTAAGTATAGGTATATATTTAGTAAAGGATATACGGAAATTAAAGGAATTTAATTATAACAGACTAAAGAAGGAAAGTAAGAATAAAATGTGAGAATACTCAAGTCTAAAACTTTCTTGGTTTGGAAAGATTGCATTGATGAAAATGAAAATTTTACCAAAGTTATTTTTTTTTCTTCATGATGCCTCCAGTACAGTTAAATAAAGATGATTTTAAATTTTGGCAAGATTTGATTAATAACTATTGTAACAGTGTTAAAAAAGCTAGAATAAATAAAAATATTGGTACAAGGCCCAAAATAAAGGTAGTATAGGTTTACCAAATGTAGTTTTTAAAAATATGAGACACCCCCCCCACGCAAGATGCTTGCCTGTCTTCTGGTGGTGAAATGGCACAGGAGATGAAATTATATGGTTTTTGCCCAATTGCACGAAAAACTTAGTTTTGCCCAGTCTAGAAATTGATTTATACCACTAAATGATTTTGTTTTCTCTTTTCTGCAGGATGACAGGGAGAGAGTTTTTTTCACGTTTTCCAGATCTTTATCAATTCTTGCTCAGTCAGTTGGAACTTGTAGCCAGCACAGTGGACAGGTAAGAAAAAGGCATCGCTACTCACCATTGTTTTGGCTAATAGTTTTGCAACAAAGGATAGAGTGGTAGAATAACTATTGTATGTGTTTGAGCTTTAAAGGAAGTGGTCCACACATTTTGGTTATCCTTATACTCTTTGAACTCTTGACAGAACTCTGAATTAAAAACATTTTAAGCACCACTAATCTGTTTTCTTTTGAAAGTTTCTTTATTGTCATAGGCAAAACCAAATTACCCAAAATGATCCAGGCCAACATCACATCAGTTTGTGTTATAGAAGTCTATTTACTACTTATTCCTTTTTACTTCTTCTTAAAAATGTCAATTAACAACTTCAGCTTTCTCTAGCGTATATGCACAATTCTTATCTAATCCATTTTTCCAGCCTCATTTCAGGATTCTTGTTTTACCAAGCCAGTTTGCAGAATAAAAACGATTTAGTTGTGCTCCCTAAGGAGTCCTGGGACCACTTTAGAACTAGCTCCCACCACACTTGTTTTAGTGCCAAAATGCACTAATCCCCCACCTATCACAGGGGTTAGGGACCGGACTTGACCTGCAATAATGGTTTGGGACTGAGGGGGCTGTCTGGGGCCTCCTACCCTTCCCTGAGGCCTGGCGCTGCCCCGAATGGGCCTCCAACTGCCTTCCTGGGCCTGTTGGAGGCCCCAGAAGTGGTTTCTGGTGATCTAGAAGTCACTTCCAGTTTTCTGGAAACCACTTTTGGTGATTCGGAAGTCACTTCACATTTCTCAAGCAGATGGAAACAGGTCAAGGTAGCCACTGATAAGGACCAACCATCAGCAGCTTGCCACCCCTCCCTATATAGAGTAATATTTCCTTGGAGTACCTCAGTTCTATATGTTTAAACTTTTAATTTGTCACTCTCAGCAATTCTCAGACTACAGTAATCCCCTGTTTATTGCAGGCGTTAGGGACCCGACCTGACCTGCAATAAAGGGAAAACTTTGTTATGGGGATGCTGGGTTGGGTTGGGACTGGGGAGGCTGTTTGGGGCCTCCTATACTTTCCTTAGGCCTGTTGCTGCCCCAAAGAGGCCTCCAACGGGCTTCCCAAGCCTGTTGGAGGCCCCAGAAGTAGTTTCCGGTGAACCGGAAGACCTCCAGCCGGAAACCACTTCTGGGGCCTCCGACAGGCCCGGGAAGCCTGTTGGAAGCCCTCTTGGGGCAGCACCAGGCCTGGGGTAAGTGCAGGAGGCCCCAAACAGGCCCCCACAGCTTGCCCCCGGAGCTCTTGCCTTCATATACTGTGGTCCCACAATATACCAGAACTACAGTATATGAACCACAGATAATTGGGAACGACTGTATTCATAAGCACTTATTTTGTGTTTCACATTTTCTGACTATAGTAATACCTTTGTTTATGAGTGATTTGTAAGGCGAGCAGCCATTTCTTCTAAATTTTTCCTTGATCACTGAGCAATGTCTTGCAGTACGAACAGTGGAGCAGGTTACATGATTGCAAGTGAGCCAATTGTAGCTCTCCTCCCCTCCCCACTGGATTGTGGGGGATTGTCTGGAATGTTCCCTCTCGGGCAAGCCTCCAAAGTAGGGGGAGCAGAGAAGAACAGAGTTTTCCTTTCCACCAGCCAGGAAAGTTTTCAAAGGAGAGTGCAGGTTAGGGTTTTATTTTAATTTACATTTATATTTTTAATTAATTTGTTTTCAACATTTTTTCTTATTTTTAACACCATTTCTAGTCCTGGGCCAGCTAATCAAGTGTGTATATGGCTGCAAATTTCATTTTATTATTGACACATTAAAATTACAGAGTAAAATCCACTTGTTAATCCCAAGCAGAACAGAGTCCGTTGCCAGGTTCCTAAATCATGGTGTGGATATGGACCTCTGGCCAACTTCTTTTGTGAGTTTTGGCATTTTGTATGTACTATGTGGTCTATGGGAGCCCAGAACGAATCAGCTGAGTTTCCATGATTTCTTATGGAGAAATTTGCTTTGATACAAGAGTGTTTTGGTTTACAAGCATCTTTCTGGATCGAATAATGCTCATAAACCAAGGTATTACTGTAGTTGAAAAAACAACATGCTTCAGATATCTGAGAGTGTTTATTTTTGTACTAAAACATGCAGAAGTGAAAAATGAGGGATTTACTGTTTCCCCAGTGTGTTTCTTTTCAATATTGCCTTTAGTCTGATATAATAGCTTACATATTTGAGAGGCCTTCTTAATATCTCTTTTTTAGTAGCTTGCAACTACAAACTTCATGCCTTGGATTTTCTTTTCATACTCCTTTGTGAGGCAATTTTACAAAGGTCTTTTAAATAAGCAGCAATATTAATTACTTGAATATAATGCCATAACACTTGATAGCTACTTGAGCAAATGTTGATAATCTGATTATTATGACACCTTTATTGTATGAAGGAGATTTTTAAAAAATAATATAAAAAGTGAATTGTTCTACTGTATTCTAGCATCAAGGTTGATCTAGTGAAAGATAGGTGAGATAGATTTAGGGCAGTGTTTCCCACCGTTTTTCAAGTTGTGACCCTCTTTTATAATAGACAAGTAACCTATGGCCCTCCTATCATATTTGCATAAAATGGCATTTTTAATAGAGCACCAGGCATGTCATAGGTCTATAAAAGTTCCCAAACACAATGCTGTGTAACGTTGCAGTGTAGCCATATTGAAATAAAGTTGAAAACGCTTGTGGTAGAATTCCCTATAAAAATAATTGCAATAACCATGGGCACCCCTCAGAAAACATTTTGTAACAGTCTTGGGGGTCGTGACAACACTTCGCGATCCCATGCTTTATGGTTACTTTCAAAAGCTTTACTTTTTTTTAATACAGAAAAACTGGGGAATTAAAGCTCCATCCAAGCTTGTTTCTTCTGCTTTTGATCTTGAGTAAACTGTATCCATCACCAATGGACGGCACATGTTCTGCCCTTAGTATGGCTCCTTTTGTTCCACTGATTTTGAGGTAAGTTACATATTTCACTTTGCATGAATGTTAATTATCCAAGTGTTGCTTTAGCGCCAGAGGTTTTGTCAATTCAAAGTTTTGCTTTTCAGTTGTTTATTCATTTTATTGGCTTGTCCACTGCATTTGCAGAGCAAATGAAATATTTTTGTAGTATTCTGTTTACATAAGATATATTCTGATATTTTGCAAACTGAATGAAATACGATTTTACACCTTTGGTATATGAAATCTTACAGAAAAGAGTGAAGGGTGCTTTCCCTAACCCTAACCCTAACCCTAACCGTAACCCTAACTCTTAAGTTTACAGTTGGGTAAGGCATGTAGGTCTTTTTGTGTGTTCTCTTTGATGAGGATTTATTTATGGGTGGATTCATCTGCCTTTCTGAAGGTAAGATACCGTATATATCTGACTGGACTTTTGGATGGGAGACTGCTACAGGCCCTTGGTAAGATAGGGACATAAATGTAATCGAAGTGGAAAAGAAAATATATTAATGATTTGGTGGCACATAACAAATGAGAAAGAGAAAGTCACATAAGGTTTTGGATTGAACCAGAATTTCTAGCATCACTGCCTTAAGAGAAGCCTTGTGGCGCAGTGGTTAAACTGCTATACTGCAGCCAAAACTGTGTTCACAACCTGGGTTTCAATCCCAGGTAGCTGACTCATGGTGGACTCAGCCTTCTGTCCTTCTGAAGTTGGTAAAATGAATACCTAGCTCATTGGGGGTGGGGGTGGTTTACAATTTAATTCATAATTAAATTGTAAACCACCTAGAGAATGCTTTAAGCACTATGGGGTGACATAGAAGCAGAACCCTCTGCTTTGCTTTTTAAATGGGCTTCACTTTACTGATTTATTATACAAACTCATCTCATGTTTCTTGAGGGTAATTAGAAGTGTACCTGTTTGCTTTGCTTGATGGCCAGAAATGGGTTGCTTCTAATTACAGTGAACTACTAAAGATGTCGTACACCTGTAAGTGCAGACTAATCTAGCAGTTCTTGGTTGATCCAAGGGGACTGCAGTATTTTAAAGCATTGAGATTGTCTTCAGCTTTGCACCTCTTCTCTTAAATAATACAGTTCTGGGTTGTAAAATATTATAATAAGATTTTGAATACTCTCAGTTCGGTGCAAGTGGAATTTTCCATTTAGTGGGAGTAAATTCGATCCATCTGTGCTTGCATAAATTACACATGACTCAAATTGAATGGTTACAAGAACAAATCTCAGCCTTTTGTGTGGCAAGTCAACAAGTAAGTCCTCTTGCCTCGTGTTAAATGGGAAGACTGGAATAGACCATTCACCATGCAATTACAAACACATTTTTAACCCAGTATTTTTATTGCAAAACAGCACAAGCAATGATTGCTGATGTTTGCTGCTTCTAAAGCTCTTTGAGAATTTGGTGGCTCTGTAAATACATTTGCTTTCCTAGCCATTTTTAGCATCATAATGGTTAAGGAGGGGAAAGAGGTATTTTGAAGTACTACGTCAACTCAAACATAGAGTGCAAGGAATCAATCCATTTAGAACAATTACAAATTTTGCTATATTCCTGCTCATCATCAGTGGACATTGGTGGAAGATCTACCTTTCAGTCAAATTTTGAGAGATTTTGAAGAATTAATTATGAATTTCTTCATAGATAGCAATGTAGAGACATCTTGTATTTAACAAAAACAACTTCTTAGTGTTTCAGAAAGGCATCTAAATGCTGAGCCACTGGTAATGTGCATCAATTTGATCTTTTATCAAAATGGATCTCAAAGTTATTCTGTTTTGATTCATCATTAGCATAGTTCACTTGTTTCCATTAGGCCCACATCCTGTCTACTACATCATGGTTTAGCATTCTATGTGCCTATTCAGGTAGAGACTGAATGCTTCCATTGTGGTTTCAGGCCTTGTTGAACGTACCACAGTTATGCCCAACTCATAGTGTAGTTTTGGGCTATGGGGATGAGGCTGCTCAGACATTGATCTCTCCCTTGCTTTCTCAAGCGCTGGCTGTTAAAATAATTTGCTTCTTGTGTATGGATCTCATGCCCACAAAACCCTGCTTTTGGAGTGTTCTGTTAGCAGTAGGTCACACTACTTCTGGAATGTATATCCTACGTCTCACCTCCACTTGCCCCATAATCCTGCTATACCCACTACAAAAGCAGCATCTCCTTTGCTGATGCTTTTTCTGATATTCTGGGTTCTAAGTATACAGCACTGTCTGTGCCACTGAATTCATGGAGAACTGAGAATATTTGCAGGATCCAAAAAGAGAGCTGGAGGTTCATATTGCAACACACACACCCCCAACTCTGTTGTTATGAAGGTCTCAAAGACTCTGTCTAGGAAGAAATTTCACTCAACTCATGTGAAGCAGAACAATTGAGATGCGGACTCGATGTGGTGTGTTTTATTTTATTTATCTCTGCTGTCCCCTTTTCCTTTTGCCCTCAATCTTTCCCAACATCAGGCACTTTTCTAAGGATTCCTCTCTCCTCATGAGGTGGCCAAAGTACTGGAGCCTCAGCTTCAACATCTGTCTTTCCAGTGAACATTCAGGGTTTGATTTCTTTCAGGATGGATAGTTTGATCTCCTTGCAGTGATCCCCTTCAATTGATCACTGCCTTGTTGCGGCGAAGGGGTCTGAACAACTCAGAGAAGCTATGAGCGATCCCATAGGTCATAGTGGAGAGTTTGACTAAATGTGGTCCACCTGGGGTAGGAAATAGCAAGCCACTCCAGTATCCCTGTCAAGGAAACTCCATGAACAGAAAGAAGCATTCGGATTAGCCAGACTACAAACCAAGATTGTGAATTGGATGGATCCTGGTTTGTATCCCTGTTTCAAAGGGAGCCCTCTAAACCCCACTTACCCTGTTTGGATTCTATGTTTTAACAAACAAGGAACCCTAACCCTGGGCATTCATGGAGTAAGGGGACAAGGAAGACAGAATTAAGTATCTGAAATGGAGGTGTTAGACAACATCAGCAGACTGCCATAAGTCTGTGAGAGCCATCTTTCAAAATGACAGGTGTCCCACTTGACATGCTCCCTCCAGATCAGAAGCCTGATTAGGAGGAGCTCAATAATACCTGGTAGGAAGTGGAGTGCACAATACAAAATGTTCAGCCAAAAAGATGCCCAAGAAGCCTCTGTGTAGTGTGGCCCCATGAAGTGATTGGAATGGCATTACAATTGTTATTGTATGATCCCCAATTGTGTATGATATTCACAGGAGGAAGCTGTTGCTTACTATGGTGCAGGATTGCAACCTAAGAAAATCTACGTTTTCTGTATTAGCATTGTTCTAAGGTTTTTACTGATTAATAGGTTTCTTATGCTGTACTCTGGGTCTCCGTTCGTTGACATGGATAAAACGTAGCTATGGCTAGCAAGCATTTTTGTCACTTCCATATTTTTCTAAATTATTTCATGTTGGCAGAATTGTTCTTTATTTGGAACAATATTAGCTGAATAGTTAGGAAAGAAGAATTTGTGAAATATCCCATGTGACTTCAAGTGATTGCTAAACAAAGCAAGTTGAGGTCATGGTGGATTGCAGAAATAGCCTCTATAAAATGCTATTTTATAGTTGAAATAGAGAATCCCAGCATGCTTGATGTTGCCTCTGAAAAGAAAATATTTCTCTAGGGTGTAAAGTCTATATACACACATGCATGGAGGAGGTGAATTGAGGAAGGGAGTACAGCTTTTCATTTCAGTGAGATAACTTTTCTTGGAAATGGTATACACAAGTAGGCTGAGGAGTGCCTTCATTTTGGCTTGCTTGTTAAATGAGCACTTCAAATAACAACCACATTCCTATGAGTCTGAGAACCGAAACCAACTTTTTTTTTAAAGAGCTAATGTTGAACGGAAGAGAAATTTTTTTTAATACTATAAAAGCAAAGGATCCGCTACAACTTGACATTTGAAAACATTTGTGTCATTGTGCTTGAATGTCTAAATATGGTTCTGCTTTAACTAATACCTGTACAGTGGACCCTTGTATAACAAACAGTTTGTATAAAGTAAAATTAGTACAACACAAACAATTCCAGAGATAGGGGAAATTTGCTTAACATAATTTCATTTGGAACGAATTAATTCCTTTATACAAGGTACCACTGTATTTGCTTTCATTGTGAACCATGCTAAGTCTCATTTTGGCGAGAACAGCACTATACAAAAGCAATAAATAAGAACATTTGTAAACATGTCTATACTTTGTACAGTAGTTACTATGTGCCATCCGTCGCCAGTGAAAATGTAGAGGTACCAGTACTTTCAAAGAAGAAAGAAGCAGGACTAAGCATACACAAAAATGTATTATTAGAACAAACTGGTGGCTCCTGCACAGCACCCGTCTTTCCTAGTCAACTATATGTTGAAAAAGGGAGGGCACAGTTAACCACTGTGCCTTGCAATGTTCAATAAATTGATGAAAGTCCTCTTTGAATGGACAGTCAAGCTCTTAGGTTATGGGCCATTTTGGAAAGAAGTTGCCTTTTGCTTCAAGATCCTTTTCTACTCTGGGATTTTAAACATGCCTGGGATCCAGAATGAAGCTCATTTCAGTTTGATCAGAGAAGCTTTGACAATTCTTTCTTTAAAAAAACACCAGAGAAATAGTCGGAGAAGTTGGAATGGAATGGAATGGAATGCAATGCAATTTATTGTCATTGTATAAATACAACGAGATTAAAAGTGCCATCCAGTCAGTCATTCACACAACCCAGCATAAAAATCCAAGACGTAAAATCTACAGTTTAAGAACAAACCATCTATACACATACTCCAACATTCACACGCCGAACATCACTTACACTCATTTAAAACTGACATAAAAACCAAACATACACACACAGCCCTACACTGTTTCACCTGGCAACATTCATACCCAATCCATAAAAACTACAATTTAAAAAACAACAACGGCCATCGCAAGTGCCATTTGCCTGTTGATGCTGAGCACCAACCAAGGATCCCTTTCTTCTTATTGGCAGGCATTGTGCAGCAGGATTTAAGACAGGGCCGACCTGACCTGCATCCACATATCACAGATTTTCAATTATCGCGGGTTGGGTTGGGTCCCTAACCGCCTCAATAGGCGGGGGCTCACTGTATTTTTTTTTTTTTATGTTATCAAATCACAAAACCATGTAGATTAATCTGAAGGGTAGAAAACACACAACACAAATGCACATGAGAAGAAAGAGCACAGTGATTTCATTGTAACTGTCCTTGTTAAATCCAGACATTGCTGGCACCCTGTTTATTTTTTTAATTTGAAGGAACCATGTCTCATTTTAGGATATGTGCAAACACAGCTTGTTGCCAGCAGCATTTTTTTTTAAATCTTGGGAGACTTTATTTGACAACGCATATGATTTCCTATGTTTATTGGGAACTGCTAGGAGGAAATGGCGTGTTTTTATAGACAGGCACTCAGAATCAGGCACAGTATAGCAAATACTTCTTTGTGATTTCAATCAGAAGGAAGCAAGAACTGGCACCCCAATCTGGAGTTTTATGGCTTGTTTACACCTGGTGTACTATTGTGTTTCTGCACTGTTCTCTTTCTACTTTTATTCAATAAATTTGTATTGGGTAAGCCTGACTGACATCAGGTAAGGGCTTGAGTGACTTGCACTAGCAATGACATGTTACATTTTTGGCTCGGAAGGAAATAGAATTTCTTTCTTTTTCCTCTTACTTCAGTAGAGGTTTCCACTACAGAGTCAAAGTCAGAGCCTACATATTGCATTTGTTGGTTGGTTAGTTTTGATTTTGATTTTGAAATGAACAGCTTTGAGCAATGTTACGATTTTGTGAATTTCTTTTGTAATCAGTGAATGAAGCAGAATTAATTCACAATGATGATAATAAGTTAATCGTTAATATGTTACTAACGAGTGGCGGTATAGAATTTGTCCAGGTAAGGCAATTGTGTTGCCTTTTTCATGTAGGGACTGTTATCACCCACGGAATGAGCCAGATAAAAGGACTAAACTTAAAGTAAATGGACTAAACTTAAAGAAGGTGACAGATATCTCAAATCTAAGATATACAAAATGATCATTCGCGCTGTTGCTCTATATAGCATAGAGGGCTGGGCAGCAACAATGGGCATAGAGAACCATCTCCATGTCATGGAAATGTCTATGTCCATTGGATACTGGGTATCTCTCTACTCAACCGTGTCATAAATGATACTATTTGGTAGCAACTAGGCATGATGTCAGTTACAGAGAAGATAAGAGAAAGTTCACTGGACATGTCCTTAGAGCTGCACTTTCCGCCTTTGGGGACTTGTTAGTGACAATTTGCTGTTGAGAGTTGCACAATTTACCTTCTTCTTGTGTAACTGCACAAGGTTTTGACCATCCTCGCTTGTCTAAACCTAATCCTTCATGAGACATCATGGCAATGGTGAAGTCCTGTTCTACATATTTCAGTGCTTTCAATATAAATTCTTCATTTGGTATGATTTTAGTTGAGCTTCAGTAGATTGCATTGTGTTCGTGTATGCGTACACGTCTTTGATTTGCCATTATGTAATAAACTATTATGAGTTTCTAAATGCTTACGCTTCTGTTTAAAATTTCCTTCAATAAGGCACAATAAATCAAGTTACATGGGCTGTAATCTGTATTTGATTATGTTCCTAAAATGAAGCTAATGCAATTAAATAAAATGGAATGCAGCTCTAGAGTTGAATGCGAAAAACCCCTTCTGAATCATGCTCTTGGAAAGTACCTTTTCACAAAATGTCTGGCAGCTTTCCCATTTTCCATTCTTTCTCCTGAATTGAAGCCAGATTCCTTTGGGAAATCATCATTTATAAAAGGTTGTGAACAGAAAAGGGGGCATTCTGGAATGTACAGTTACTGTTAATTAGAAACTAAACATCTGCAACCATGTCAGGGTTAATTGTGTTTGAAAAGAAACACTTGCAGAAGAATTTGTTCAGTTTAAATAATGATGTAGGACAAAACATGGGAGCACTTGCAGACAAATTATTTTGCACTGTGTTGTGGTAACTTAAATTCTTCCCACTACTCATTTTCCTGCTGCTAGAGAGGCAATATTGAAAGTTTTATTTTCCATAATGTACAAGCCAGTAAATTTATTTGGAAAGGTTAGTTAGACTACAGTAAAGTAGTCCATTGCATATCGTAAGGTAGTCTATGTTGGATTCTTTAGCTCAATAACTTAGTTTCAGTTTCTTTTCAATGCAAACTATATGTGGCTTTCTATCCTGGGACTGTAAACTTCTAGAGATGCAGTCTTAGAACGCAGCAGTTGAACAATGTTTGATAGGCAGTCATGAAGATGCACAAATACAGAATTACTCAGATCCTTTTGGATATTCATAACGTCATAAATAGTATAATTTGCAGCAGCCAATTGCCACGAATTGAGATGTTGCCACTCTGAAGACAAGGTGATGCCCTCCTTGGAGCACTAAACTCAGAAAGCGAAGCTAGCTTTCAACTCAGCAAGAGTATTTATCATGATGGGTATACAGAGTTGTAGCGGTGCAGAAGAAACAAAAAAGGACCAAAATATTTTGTCAGGTTGCACAGGCAAGTTGTCCTTATTTAAAGCATATTCCACATCGGAATCAGCTCAGAGATGATAGGTTTCATATTTCACCTTTGGCTAGACAAAAAGAATTACCAGTCACTCTCTCACACACCCTGCAATCCCTTTGCGTTGAAATGCATGCTTCCGAGTTGGCCGTGTACGCTTGTTATCATAGTTATGCACCACCTGTATAAGTTGACATGTCAATGACAAACAATTATTCACATCTAGTAGAATAGTTCTGCAATATTTATGAAATACCAGGGGCAATTAGTGATCTGTCCTGTCACAGTACTCTAAAGGATAGATGTGAAGCTGTCCTCTGGATCTGGAGCCAGGGACTCAAACTCTTTGAATGAGGAAGCTGGATCGACTGAGATGATTTTAAAAAAAGTGCATCTGAAAATTTTATATTACTCAAAGACTGGCCTCTGGCCTCTTAAAACAGATCTAGAACAACTTATGCGGAACAAGATTCCAATCTCCAAGTGTTGCTCTCCTGTTAAAAAAATGTGCTTGTCCATTTCCCCCCTAGTCTGGAGGTGCTTGAAGGTCCATTCATAGTTTTTAAAATGCAAGCATTTTTTTTCAATAAAGAAAGACAATAGATCTCACTTTCAAGAACCATTCCCCCTGATAGTTCAAAGGATCATAGTTCTTATTTTTGACCAATAGTATATTTTTATTAGCAGGATCTCTGAGCTTAAAAAAATGAGTGGAGCCCAAGTGGTGTCTGTGACTCATTACTGCTTTAATATAAGGGTCACTCTCTAAGAAGGATTGAATCTTGGATTCTCAGTTTAGGATAATTGTTGGGTCCCGGTGATTGTCTGTTTTTGCTGGAAATGCTCAAAGATTCATGGTGTTATTGCCATATGTCCTCTTATCTGATGACATTCTTAATGCATCAATCTACCTCTTAATCTATAATAAACTATGACAAAATGATGAAAACAGTAGGTGTGAATATACACTTTTTTTCCATGTAGAGCTCCCATTATAGTCCCATATTGTTCACAAAAACCATTCATGCATTGTATCTGTAATAGCCACAGTGATGTATTCACATGTCTGAAGACTATAGAAAGAGTTTTTTTAAAATATCCTTCGTGGGATTGAAGTTTAACAGAGTCTATCTCTTTCTCTCCCCCCCCCCCCATGCCATGCTTCCAGATGTGGTCACTCTCCTGTGTATCGCTCGCGTGACCTGGCCGGCAGAGCCGTTGTTGCCTTTGTTATGACAAACTTGGTGCCCCAGGCAGTGTCATCTTTGATGGTTGGTCTTCCAGATTCCACTGATCCTTGTATACAACAGAATGCGGTTCATGGAACACTGCTACAAGTAAGTTTTTGCTGTATCGCATAATGCTGTGTAGCATCATGCAGAACAATTTACATTTCTTCTCAGTTTCTCAGGCCATGGAGAAAAAGCTCAGCAAACTGTAGTTGTGTGGAGGAAGGGCGTATTTATGAAGCATGTGGCTAGCATACAGAAGGTTCCAAGTTCAGTCCCCAGCCATTCTCAGTAGTGGAGCTTAAACAGGCCACTGTCTGAAACCCTAGATGACTCTTGGTGTAGACAATAAGGACCTGATTTGTATGACTGGGTGTAAGTCAGTTACTATGTTTTCTATGTTCTGGGTCATTGTTTTACATCGTATATTTGCAGGCTGGTCGCCAAATTGCCCCCAAGCAATTTTAAACATAAATATTATTCTGCAGGAGAAATGGTGTTGCACAAATTGGGAACATAGCAAAAGTAACTTTGTCCTGTTTACTCCAGGGTGAATTCTCTAATTGAATACCTTTTAAGTTCTATTAAGACTTACTGTTGATGGAGATGCTACTTTCTCCACATACCATGCAGCTAAAAGGAATTGTTCACTAGGGAAACAAATGTAATGACACAAATAAGACTGTAGGGGTTTTGTAATGTAGTGGTCTTGCTGCATTTGGCAAGACACAAGAGCTGTGTAGTGTAAGTCTTCAAACACCAACATATCACACTGCAATAAAACCATTTCTAAATACAGTGGTCCCCACCCCATTTGTGGTTAATATACTGTGGTCCTGCTATATTGTGGGACTGCAGTATATGAAAAAAGACCCCCTGGGGTAAGGGGGAGGGCCCTGTTGGAGGCCTCAGAAATGACTTCCGGTTCACAGAGGGGCCCTTTTGGGGCTTCCAAAAGACCCAGAAAGGCCCTCGCAGGCCTGTTCGGGGCAGCGCCAGGCTGGGGGTAAGTACAAGGGCCCCCAGCTAGGCGCTCTGGGCCCAACCTGACCTGCATCCGCATATCACGGATTTTCAATTATTGCGGGTCAGGTTGGGTCCCTAACCCCCCGCCATAGGTGGGGGGGTCACTGTATTCATGCACGTGGTTTCAAAATTCTAGGAAAAAAATTCCTGTAAAGTTTGAAGGAATAATTTAGCTTATGTCTGCTCCTTTAATTTGTTTTTAAAAATGCCGTTCTAGTTGGATTTTTTGTCCATGGTTTTTATGAAGAATCTGGTTTTACTATTTTAAATTTCCCTTAGCCTTCTACGTATCTTAACACACTTCTCTGCTACTAATTTATTACAATGTCTTTCCCATAATGCAGGGTTGTTCAACTTTGAACAGGCCAAGGTCTACTTTTTCTGGTCCAAAGTGCCTGAGGGCTACTACACTAAAACCTCTACTTACGAATTTTATCTGTTCCGAGCATGTGCTCATAACTAAAAACTTTTGTAAGTAGTGCAGCGGTTTCCCATAGGAATGCATTGAAAACCAATTAGTCTGTTCTGGAGGGAACAGATTTCAATGCACCATGGCTCTTGAACTGCCCCGCTCAGCTGAGACAGTGGGCTGGCAGACCCAGAACTTTGCTGGGGCAGTGGTGGTCCTTGGGATGGGGGAGGGGTGGTGGAGAACTTATTCCCTCACTTTTTTATTGATGGCCAGCAGGCTACTTTTGAACCCTTCATGGGCTACCAGTAGCCCGCAGTCTACCTGTTGGGCAGGCCTGCCATAATCTATATTTTCTGACATGTTCTCTCACTTCAGAGGTTTCAGGCTTATTGGGGATGTGTGGATAGAGGCCCCTAGATAGAGGACATGTTCTGTATGAAGCAATATAATCATTATTTATTTTATCAGTACTATGAACAATTGATTTGCAGATCACTAGTAATTACTTCATATTGGCAAATAGCTTTTTGTTTGCTTTTTTATCGATAAAAGGTGTCTTCATCTGAAAAATAATTTCCTTGCTCATCATTAATTTTTCTAATTTTTAAAAACCTTGCTGGTCCAATACAATCACACTGTACCACAATGTTTAAATCCATTGTATCTAACATGTAGACAGATTAAGGGAATCTTTACTGTGAGGGAAAGATGATACTGTACTAGAGCCTCAATTCTTTCATAATGCATTCAGTATTACTGTCAGAATCTGGTATGCTCAAAAAGAAATTTGTTATTTTTGAAAAGTGACGTGAATTTCTCAACTGGATGGCAATTAAGACAATTGTGTCACTATCACTGCCAGTTTTACTTTCAGAAGGAACCAAAAATAAATAATAGAATCTCCAAGCCATTTACTATTGTGAGGGTGAAATAATCCCCTTGGAATGCTGTGGTAATTATAGACCATTTCGTTGAACTGAGTAAGACTAAAATGTGGAAATTAATCCAAATGAATTTGAGATTTGGGAGAGATCTTATGGCCAATAATGAACTGACACATTGGATGAGACATCTAGGTGGAAATATCAGACAGGGAGTGGGTGATGCTGAACTAAATGGAAGAACAAAAGTTAGATATTATATTATAATCATGTAGATGGTACTAAAATCTATGTAATTTCATATTGCAGCCCAAATACCCTATATACAGAGAGAAAACAATTTTGGACTAGGAATAACACTTGGGGTTGTTCAGACAAGGAAGGCAAAAGATTAATGTCCTGTAATGGAGAGCATGAATGGATGATTTGACAGGCAGGAAGGGGATCCAACTGAGAACAGAAATGGAAGTATAACAGTGTGGAGAGATGTGAGGAAGACGAAGTGGTCACTATTACCTGAAAAAGCAGTATAGTCCCAAAGAGCAAGAGATCTATCAGACTTAGCACTAACAAAAGTTATTAGGGCTTCTGAAATCATTCAAGTATGCGTTCTTAGCAAATTAAAAGGGAAAACTCAGAATAGAGAATTGAGAATAGGTTTATAGTGCAGTGGAATAAAGAATAGGCAGTGTGCAATGGCATTCAGATAATCTTTGGTCAGGATGAGTCAAGGGGAATTTTTGGGACGTGGTTGAGAAGGTAAGAAACAAGAATGAGCTAAATAAGGTTATATTCCTTATCTCTAACTATATATTTGTGAAGATTCTCAATCATCTGGGTGAGTATATCTGGAAAATGAGTCATGGCAACTGGACTTCTTTTTCTTGAGAGATTGAAGCGTTTCACTGCTCATCTAAACAGCTTTGTCAGTCTATCGACTGATGAAACTGCTTGGATGAGTAGCAAAATGTTTCAATCTCTCAAGAAAAAGAGGTCTAGTTGCCATGACTCTACTTCCAGCTATAACTATACAGTATATTAATTGG
>JAHTLZ010004143.1:0-10807 GCA_023846285.1 Phrynocephalus versicolor
TTACTTACTTACTTACTTACTTACTTACTTACTTACTTACTTACTTATTGAATTTTTATACTGCCCATCTGGCAGCGAGGTCACTCTGGGCAGTTAACAACAATTGATGAATATAATGCAGTGCAAATAAACTCAAATAATTCATACAATACAATAAACACAAAATACAGAGACAATAATTGATGCTAGTAAAGGAGGATTTATGGGGGAAATAGAGAAAAGAATTAAAATAATTTAAAGCAAAAGAAATACAAACATATAAAAAGAATAATGCAAGCCAGGAGCTGATTTTCCAATAAAAAGGGCAAAATCACACTTGGTCTTGCATGTTAATGGGAACAGATTTTATAAGGCTTTCAAGTAACAAGGTTCAGCAGAAACTATCAATAATAGATGGTCTTTGTTTTTCCCCAGTGCCTCAAATCCCCATGATGCTTGAGGTTGGACTCAAGTTTGCCAGTTTTGTTACAAGCTATTACTTGTGGCACCTTGAGTCAAAACTGGCATCTTTCTGTCTGAGATGTTAGCCCTCACTATCTAAGAAAAAGGCAAATAGCCAAAATAGTTTTTGGTGTATGGAAATAAGCATGATGGGACATGGTGTGTGTTTTTAAATTAGTCTTCATTTGTTGCTTTGTGTCAAGGATTTCTACTCTTCAGATTCTCCTATTTACATTCTGCTGATTGCTTAAGGAAAAAGGTAATGCTCACCATTATATTTCTCGAGAGATGAAATTACCAGAAAATGGCCAACAATGGATAAGAATTTACCGGAGATTCCAATGGACCTTGAGAAATTGCTCTGAGGTGGCCTCTTCTTCTCTGTTGCTCAAGAGTGTAATAAGCAATATACATATGATAGGGCATCCGTTCTTGGAAACTTCACTTTTTGGCACTACATCTCCCAGAATTCTCAAACCAGAATCTCCAACCCCAAATTTCCAGGATCTGTAGGAAATTATTGTGTCATAAGAGTAAACTGAAGAATGGAATGGCAGTATACTGAGCTGAGATGCAAATGCAAAAAGGCCTACGTGGGAATGTGGAGCTGCATCTGACAGTTTAAATTAGAGTGTTCTAATTTCAATGCACTAAAACTACCATCTTCTATTGATTTACTCTATAGCTTATTCCAAGCATTATAATATGCAGCAAATCACCAGACTTTTGGTCCACAAAGTGCTGCAAACCATTTAATAGAATGCAATATATTTTGGAAGTTGGGTAAGTGTGTCAAATAAGTTTTTTGCTCAATAACAGGAACATCAATGACATCAGGGGCGAAGATATACCAGATTCATGGAAATCATCTCATACAACATTGATTCCTAAAGAAGGGAAACTAACACCAGAACTTCTGTTGTACATGTTGAGTGGCACAAAGTACACAGAGATAAGTGTGACATTGTTTGTTCTCTTCCTTCACAGAGAGCTGTGACATTCTGCAAATGCAGTGTCCTTAGTTTCAGCTTGGTTTTCCTTCTCCAGTCTACAGCATATTAAGTGACTTCCAAGTTACCCTGTTCTCTGTGTGCCCAAAGGCAAATCTCTCCTGGGGTTACACTTGTTGTAACAGTTCTTTCTTGACACATTGTAGTCCTGGCAGTCTTAATTGCTTCAGAGATGGACCGTGTCTGAACACTGTGAATATATCCTGGGCAACAACTCTGTTGACTCCTCCTTCTACCTCATAAATAGAAACATAAAGCAACTCTGTGTATGAACACCCAATCTTTAGTAAGTATGAAACAATTACTTACAGAATTTTCTCATCCTTGATAGAAATGGATATTTTGATACTTTCAGTAAAACTGGACAACAGCTGTAAGATTTCATCCTCTCTTATATAAGAGAGAGAGAAATAGCCTCTTTTCTGTTAGCAACCACATTCATAAAAATGCTGGTTTTCCATCAAAGAACTATATATTGAGTTTAAAACATTGCATTTGGTGCAAAGTAGAATATTTTCCATGCACAAATGTAAGGTTTTCTCCACAAAGTACTGGGTTTTCTCAGTAAAATACATATGCATCTTTCTTTTTCTTTCTTTCTTTTTCTTTCTTTCTTTCTTAAAAAAGGGATGAAATGTGAGAAATGCACCAGAACTGTAATTAATATCACCTCTTATTTTTATGCTATCAGCTGGCTTCTTTCCTTTCATCCTTAAAATTCAGTTCTGTATTGGTGGATAGCAAGTTAGGAGAAAAGTGCATTGCCCCATCTTTCTTTATTCCCAGAAATGAAATCATTCTTTTGTTAAGCGATCTAGGATGTGATCATAGCCTCTTATCATGGCCTGGAACCATCGAAACCTGTACATACTTGCTACCTAGCATGGCCAAGACCTTCTTGCCAAAGCAGTCATTTGTCTATCTTGTTTTCTCATTCCATCTTGCAAAAGTCAAGGCTGGGAGAGAAGTCTTCAGCCATGTTTGCCAAATGGAACCAGTCATTTATGCTGTTTATGAAACAAATCAGAAATTTCCTCAAAGCTACTCAATAGGCATACTATTTTACAAGTCAGTAATCTAGTCCATAGGCCACATGTTTGTTGAACCAGTCCAGTTGACATATCCACATGTCTTTTGCTCAGTGTACCCATAGACTTCATTAACCAAAGTCTACCTGAATGGCTGCTTTAAATTAAACTCAGGGATTTCTACACTCCAGGGCAGCTGGGAAGTCCACAGGGTGTAAAAGAAAAGAGTTGCTAGGCTTGTCCATAATTTTGGTTATTTGGCTGAGATGCTGGGCACACAAGCCTCTGGGAACAACTAATCTGAAGTCAGACTTTATTCTCATTTGTTCTAGCGGATGTCTTCGCTATATGTGGTATTCTCCTAATTGCTGTCAAGGTCCTGACCACAAGGTGAGAGTCAGAGGATGAGCAAGCCGCATTTTAGTAGAAAGTCTAAAATTTACAACATTGAATGAGGTCAATTATGAACATCTCTCCTTGAGCCTGAGTGCATTACCTACCCAACAGTGCTAGGAGTGCAGGAAGTTCAGGCCCAATGAGCAGGTGGCCACAAAGCAAAGAAATGGCCATCACCAAGCTACCTATTTGGTCCTTTTAGAGTTTTCATTTGAGCCAGGAAGGCAGAGTTTACGAGTGGTGCAAGGTGCTCACTCAGGACTCTTCTACTAGTAATACAAGGAATACCCAGCAAATTTCTCATTCTCATTGATAAAAGTTGTCTCAGCAACAGAGCCTGGTAGACACCAAAAACAAGACAAGGAGTTCCTGCTCCCTGTGTTTTTCTGAAAAAATGTCTGATGTTTCTTTGGAAGAATGAACAAAAAACTTGATTACAGTATTTTTTAAAAGATCCAAACAACCCATGCAGTGCTTCAGTTTATTCAGTGTTGTCAAAACAAAGCAAATATTGATCTAGTTTTATGTGGATCACATTAAAAAACTGGTTAATTTGCACAAAACAATATTCAGGACAATGCGATGGAGATTTTACACATAACTTCATTATTGCCATGGCTAAAATAGTATCAAGAGTGTTTGCAAATATTTCAATGGCAAGAAGGATGTA
This sequence comes from Phrynocephalus versicolor, assembly GCA_023846285.1. Taxonomy (NCBI): domain Eukaryota; kingdom Metazoa; phylum Chordata; class Lepidosauria; order Squamata; family Agamidae; genus Phrynocephalus; species Phrynocephalus versicolor. The sequence goes on from JAHTLZ010004143.1 coordinate 3,546, forward strand.
ATAATTCCATGGCCTTTGACAGAAAAAGTGAAGATTTATATACCAATCTGCCAGTACTAGGTTGGAAGACTGGACATGCTGTCCAGTGGGATGGAGACTGCAGGAAGCCATGGAACACTGATTGGAAGAACAGTTGCTTGCAAGGTCCTGCTTGAGCCAGGAAACCTCCTATCACAATGTTGTTTGCATTCAACACTCTATACATCATAAGCATGTATCTAAAGTCCCACAGATTTAGAGGCAGGTATAACAACATTGTCTGTGGCAAAAATCTTCATGTCAAGGTTATCACTGATAGATTACCTCTCCAGAAGAGAAATGAAGATATTTGGAATATTAGCACCCAAGTATATCTGGTTGATCTGTGACATATTTAGGATAAAAGACCTCTGTGGCCTTGTAAGGGCATCCATGCAGCTCATATCAGTCTTCCTCTGACACTCCACGTCAGAGTATTGTTAATGACCCTTCCAGGAGGGAGACTGAATTAATATACCTAGAAGCCAGGAATACAAATTATGTTCTTAAAAAGAGACAGAGGGGGAGCAGTGGTGAGGTTGACGACCTTATGGAGAAAATGTGACGCATGAGTAGCCATTAGTATGGCATGCCCTTTAGCCACAATGTTCCTTTACATTTCTCAGATTCCTTGAAGCAACAGCATACCATCATCTGCATTTAAATACTGGACTCCCAGGTACAGTTCTGTCATGAAGGTCATGACACCTGGACAACACTTTTGAAAAGGAAAGGGGGGTGCAATATCATGCCAGCCAGGCTTGTCCAAAACCGAATAACCCAGAATGTGCCCTCATTCTCACTGTGTCTTCAGTTAGTTCAGTGGGCCTACACAAACAACATAATACAGATGCATCTCTAATTATCTTGTGTGCGCAGAAGCCTGATTTTGTAAACTGTAAATAGCATTTGCTGTATACCAGTGGTTCTCAACCTGTGGGTCCCTAGATGTTCCTGGACTGCAATTCTCAGAAGCCCCTTCCAGCACAGCGAGTGGTGGATTCTTCTGGGAATTGCAGTCCAGGAACATCTGGGGACCCACAGGTTGAGAACCACTGCTGTATACCCTACCTGTGAGTGGATGCTCAGGCCCATTGCTACAGCTCTCGTCTCTACTGCCACTACATAGTGAAGCATTGGGGGCCCAGCTGTAGCAGCACATGGACATGATGAGTCAACTGGATGGTGTGCTAACAGCTGCATTGCTGGTGACCTTGGCAGGAATAACTGGGGGAAAGGCAAGAGTTCCATGTTTTAAAGGAAGAAGAAGAAAACTAGAAAAGAGCAAGGCTTGACAGAGAATAAATCATGACACAATAGATGGAGGAGATGTGTAGGAAGAGAGGTGAGTGACAGGGCTAGGAGAGGATAGAAAAAAGTAATTCTAGAGGTACAGTGGGAAGAGGCAAAAACCCTGGGGAGATTATCTCAGCCCCCCATGGAAGCAGGTGGTGGGAAAGAGGAGCTTTGTGCATACCCTGGCAATCATGCACAGGCAAGGGCACCTAGCTGCCTCTATGGAAAGGCAGAAATAAAGGCAAGAGGTAAATCAGATCCAGCAACATAGACATAGGGTGGTGAGGAGAGGACCTGAGATCCCAAGTCAACTCAGTGAGTGGATTCTGCTCCAGTTTACCATTCCTGCAAGAAGGGAATCCCGCAGGTCTTGAGGCCTCCCTAGAAAGACCATTCTGGCGTCAACTTACCCAAGGGAAAGTTCCAGAGCCACCAACACTTACTGGAATGCCTGCTGAATTAGTGACTTGCCTGAGGGGGGCACTCTAGTCCCACCAACACTTGCTGCTGTGCTAGACCAGACTCACTTCAAATGGAGACCTTGTTCCTATCCCCACTCATTGGGCTAAAGGGCTGGATCCATCCACTATGTACCTCTGAAGTATCCCACTGCCAGCCAACTCTTACAAGGGCAATGCTTGAAACCTATCATCACTTGCCCGAGTGTAGGGGCTCTGCTATGTCTTTTGCAATCTGCCCAGTGATGCATGATAAAAATCCAGATTGAGGGTTCCGCAACCCATTAGAGATTCCTCCCTTAGGGAAGGACTTCAGGAAGGGAGGTGGAGCCAGAGATACGGATCACTTTAATTGTGTATGTCAACATTTCCTATTAATAAAGGAGAGACTAATCAGGAGAGGCTACATTTCCTATTAATAAAGGAGAGACCAATAAAGAGAGACTAATTGTGTATGTATATATTTCCTATTAATAAAGGAGAAACTACTTGGCACCCACTTATTCACCAGCTACTGTAACATACAGAATATATGACTCACCCCTGTCTTCAACCTTTCTCTGCATTGTCTCTTCCAGAGAATCTTGCCTTCTCATAATGTGTCCAAAGTAGGACAACCTCAGTTTCATTGCTTTTCTCTCTAGAGATAATTCAGGCTTGATTAATTGTTCATTTTTGTTGCAGTCCAGAAAGCTCTCCTCCAGCACCATATTTCAAATGAATCATTTTTAACTTATCAGCTTTCTGTACTGTCGTGCATGCACACCCATGCATGGGGACTAGGGATGGGCACAAAATGAAAAACGAAATGCTGTTTTGTTGTGTCATTAACTAACAAAATGAAACAAAATGAAATGCCATGAGGAAGCAGCATTTCCTTACAGATTAAACGAAAAGGTTTTGTTGTTGTTGTTGTTTTGTTGTTGTTGTTGAAATGAACCATTTCATTCCATCTGTAAGCCACTGGGGAACTCATGAAACTCAGGATATTTAAAAAACCTTTTCCCCTCTCCCAGCCCCACACACCAGCTGATCAGCACTAGGGTGGGGGGAAAGCCCCCCCCAGTGCCAATCAGCTGGCAGGTGGGGATTGGGGGAGAGAAAATGTTTTCTAAAAAAGCCCCAGGCTTTTAAAAAAATTTAAAGTCCCCCCCACCCCTGTGCCCATCAGCTGGCAGGCAGGGCATGGGGGAGGTAAAAAAAGTTTTTAATAAAGCCCTGAGCTAAAAAAAAAAATACTTCCCCCCCCCCAAGCCCCACTTGCCAGCTGATCGGTGATAGGGTGGGGAAAGTTTTCCCCACCCCAGTGCCAATCAGCTGGCAGGTGGAGCTTGGGGGGGAGGGGAAATTTTTTAAAAGGCTGGGACTTTTTTAAAAAAACTTTTTTCCCTCCACCACTTTCCAGCCCCACCCCCCAATGGACCATTTTGTTACTGGTTTGTTTTGTATGAATTCTTTTGAAAAAAATGAATCTGAAATGAAACAAAAAATGTGGGGGGAGGGACAAATGGAAATGAAACAAACATTTTTTTTTTCATTTCATGCCCATCGCTAATGGTGACTAGAAACACAAACATCATTCCCTTTTTCTTCATCAAAGTAGAGGGAGGGAATCCTTAAAATATGTTCCTTTCATTATTTGATTTGTGTTCATCTGTACTTCTGTTGTTCAACTGTGAACTTGTGCATCTGGCAGGCGTAGCTCTATTAAGCCTCACTCTCCAGGATGGATTAAGCTATATGGAAACAGATTCACTGACCTCAGTGACAAAGGTACTGTTAATGAACCTGCCAACCTTTAAAAATGCACACATTCATTGGAAGCTGACTGAACTGCTTACTCAGCATAGAAGCCTGAGTGATCAGAATGCAGTCTCTTTTCCAGCATCTCATTCCTTCTACGGTACTTGTTCCCCACCTGAGGCCCACATCAAGTTCAAAAAGCTGACTCCTCTTCTCAGATATCTCCCTGGGACTGGCCCAAGATACCTGTTTCCAAGATCATGATGACTCTGCATGACAGCTTATTTCCTTGCAAAGAAAGCAAATGCCAATCTCTGCAGTAAGAGCTTAGGGCAAGAGAGATGACTTTTTCTGTAAAATGGCCAACGGTTATGAAATCAACTCCCAAAAGAGATTAGAGTAGTAATCAGCATGGCAGCTTGGGGTCAAACTAGCAAACCCGTTTTGTCGACTTGAACTTCCCACACTTATCTAACCTGCCTTTTCTACCACATGCCCGGGTTCTTGGCACAGACATCATAAATACAGGGCCTCACATAGTAACAATGTGAAACAAAAGCAAACAACAATGTTCTAAATAACTCAATGAACACTTTGGAACTCCAGATCCAGTAGCTCCTGGTATAATAGTTGCTTGCATTAGGGACTATAGGAAGAAAAACTATTATGAATGAAGGTGTCACTCTCCGCTCCTAGAGTCGGACATGACTAGCATGCATGTGCGGGAGGAAACTTTACCTTTTATACCATACATATCAGCTGTCATTTCTGTCTTGGTTGTCTTTTGTTGATTTTTCCTCTAAAAGGAAAGTGTTCCAGATACTTTGAGTTACAGTGGACCCTCGTACAACAAACGGTTTGTATAACTCTAGGAGTGGTGCTCATCTCCGTATTCAAGTCAAACAGCCAGTGTTGTGCAAGTCCAAGTCCAAATGGCCAGCATGGCTTCAAGGAAACACTGCTTTACCTTCCCACTTTTTATGGTGGTACCTCTTTATCTACTTGCATTTACATGCTTTCGAACTGCTAGGTTGGTAGGAGCTGGGGTTAACAGCAGGAGCTAACTCTGCTGTGTGGCACCCAGGAATTGAACAGATGAGCAGCTGACTTTGTAGCTGGCAGTTTTCAGTGCTCTGGCCTGCTGAGCCACCATGCCGGCCAAACATCCCTCCTCAGATACTAAAGCAGTGATGGCCAATCTTTTAGAGACCGAGTGCCCAAACTGCAATTCAAAACCCACTAATTTTTTGCAAAGTGCCAACACAGTAATTGAACCTGTTGTACAGGTAGCTATGAAGGGGCGATGTCGAGTGCCCACAGAAAGGGCTCTGAGTGCCACCTTTGGCACCCGTGCCATAGGTTCACCATCACTGTACTAGAGCATGTGATTATTTAATCAAATAAATTGACACTAGGTTCAAGACTAGTAAAATAAAGTATTTCTTCACCCAATGGATAATTAACGTGCATTTCATATTTACTGTGCTGCTGTGCACCACTTGTGGTATTGTGAAGTATAGTCCAAGGAAAGAAAGAAAGAAGGGTGACCGACTGTGGCAAGATACGATGGTGACCTTAGCTGAGATGGATTTATTAGAAGAGAATTAGAAAAATTCCCACAATTACTAAGGGTAGTGATGGCTGTTCAAATGCCAACTGCAGGTGTCAAGTTAGCATCTGCAGGAAGGATGATGTTAGACTCACAATTGCCCTAACCAAACATGATTCTCCATTTTCTCCTCATGATGAATATGGGGCACTTTACAGTGGAACATTTATAGCATCTGCTTTGAGATTTATCCATTGATCTGCTGGTTGAGAACACCTCCACACAAACCTGAGGCTAGATTGTTGAGAGCACAAGTCATGGGGCTTCTTTGTTCAGCTTTCAACAAAACTCACACTTGACTATTTTAAAATAAAATGGATTGCACAACAACACTGGGCACTCAGATGAGAAGAGAGGCCATTAATAAACACTTCTATTAATTCATTAAAACTAAGACGATTAACCATGGTGATCCTATTACAAAACAATCATTCAGGCTATGTACATCGCCATGGTCTCTTTGCAGTCTTGCAGCCTATGATTGATACTCCTGCACAAAATGCTGTCATGAGCTCTGATTCAAAATGGCATCAATCTATCAGTCACACAGTATCAACTGACATTCTTTAGAGGAGCGTTTTAACACTACAGAGAAGTGCAATTAAGGGACAGTATTGAAGACATATTCTTGCCTGTTGAATTTAGAAACAGGCTTCCTGTAGGGAGAATAGGAACCCAACTGGGATACTGAAATTGGGGTGGGGACACTGACTGCGCTAACACGTTTTAAAATGTTCCTTTTAAGGCAGTGTCAACCGGGTTTAAAGAATCTGCCTTGAAGATAGAACAGAAGTGTCATTTGGCACCGGTGAAGTTGTTACAGATACTGTAAATCCCTCTGCCTCACCACTTTGTTGGAGGAACAGCAGAACAAGTGTCTCATTTGGCCTTTGTGGTGGTTCATGATGAACCATTCTTGGATGCAGTATTTAATGAAATAAGAATAATTACTGGGCAATCCATAATCACATCTTCCGAGTTAGCATTACTATCATGTTATAAAGGGAATAATGCAAAATATACTCTATAAATATTTCATGAGGTACTGTTAGCAGCTGCCAGAACATACGATGCTAAATTTTGGAGGGACCCTTGAGCAGTTTCAGATACAATGGGGTCTAACAAAATACAGCAGATTGCACTACAGGGGGAAAAAAATCAACATGGAAACTTCAGGCGGCAGAAGGAATAAGATGTCCAAATTTATTTATTGAGGAGTGGCAAACTTTCATAGATGTTATGAACCGGGGGAGGGGGAGAGAGAATAATCTCAGTCTTCCCAATTATTATGAAAACACTTGGATGTTGTGAGGCACGTGGAAATTACAGTTGGACATGAAATGATTTTTTTCATTTCATTTTTCATTTTTTCGTTTTGTTTCCTAATGAAACAAAAATGATGTGCCCTTTAAAAAAAGAAATAAAATGAAATGGAAATTGTTTTTCATTTTTTATTAATTATTTTGACAAGTGCCAAAATTAAATAAATTTATTTGTCAAAAAATAAATAATAAAAATAAGTGCCAATCAGCTGGTACATGGGGCTGCGCACCAGCTGTTCAGCGGGAAAAATAAAAAATAAAAATAAACACCTCCAGGCCTCCCGGTGGACCAGCTGGTCAGTGGGAGTTTTTTAAAAAGCACCAACTGTCCTCCCCGCGGGCCAGCTGGTTGGCGGGAGTAACGAAAAAAACACCCAGCACCCAGCCTCACTGCAGCCCAGCTGGTTGGCAAGAGTAAAAATAAAAAGCCAACTGGACTCCCTGTGGGCCAGCTGGTCAGTGGGGGGGAAAAATCTGCCAACCGGCTGGCCCAGTCCCAACAGTGTAAAAAAAATGAACAAAATGAAACAAAATGAAATACAAAACCAATTTTTTTAAAAAATAATTTCATAATAAACAAAATGAAATGGGGAAAGAAACAAAAAATGAAACAAACCACCATTTTGGTGTTTCATGCCCATGTCTGGTGGAAATGTTAATATGTTATGCTCATATTCTGGAGTTATTGTATACTTTCATATTAGGGAGTAACCTGAAGGGTGATGGTAGGGAATCAATAATGATAGTTTCTTCTGCATTGTATATATTAGATGATGATGATGATGATGATGATGATGATGATGATGATGATGATGA
>JAHTLZ010004144.1:0-19942 GCA_023846285.1 Phrynocephalus versicolor
TCTATCTATCTATCTATCTATCTATCTATCTATCTATCTATCTATCTCAGGGCAGTGGGCATGAGAAACACTTTGGAACACTGATGCAATGCAGCTGTCTCAGGCGTGAAGTGATTGCTGGTTTAACCAGGCAATCCTCACCAGTTTACAAATAAATGCATGGCTAGTCTGTTTCTTATTATGGAAGGTTGTTGTTGTTCTCTCATTTGATCTCCTGTTGTCCCCCATGCAGGGTATTATGTAAGATGGGGAATTTTCAATGTTGCTATTTCATATGCCAAATTGTTTTATGACTATTATTTTGATAGCAAGGCACCTTCGAAGGCTCCCCTGTACCAAAAGCAGTTTAAAAATGTCAAACTGAATACCAAAGTTTAACTAATGCCAAATGTCAGGTTTACACTTAATAGAATCAGTAATGGACGGAGTCAATCAGCCAGCACTGCCTTCTGCAAATACCCAGAAAGGGAAGTAGAATTTCTGCAAAAAGGTGCCACTCAGCCCTAAATCTGAAATTATCTAGAACAGTGGTGGCAAACCTTCAGCACTCCAGATGTTTTGGGCCACAACTCCTAGAATTCTAACCCTGTACTGCCAATGACAAAGGACTGTGGGAGTTGTGGTCCAAAACATCTGGAGTGCTGAAGGTTCACCACCACTGATCTAGAACAATGCACAAGCATGTAAAGGTTAATAAGAGGTGTCTTTTTCAAAAGGTCATTGAACAGGTAATATTCTGACCAGTAATATTCTAATTCTGATCTTTTCTTTTCTTTTCTTTTCTTTTCTTTTTTCAATCATTCTGGCTGGTAAGTACAGAATGCTGCTGGCATCAGTCAGCCCCTATTTCAGAGACATTTTCATCAATTCCAGCAATGAATCCCAAAATGGAGAGATCCAACTCAAGGACATGGCTGCCTCTACAATCCACAGCCTGCTGGATTATCTCTATGCAGAGGAAGTGCATTTCACGCCAGAGACGGCTCAGGAGCTCTTTGCGGCCGCTTGCAAACTCCAGATCCTTCCCCTTAAAGAAACAACAGGAAGGTAAAGCAGATTTTGAGGAAGTGCAGTTAACATTTTCTTTTTCCAAAAGAGGAGGACAGAGGAGAGCTGAGGGTTATAAAAACAGCCTTAGGGGCTGTCATCACAGAATGAAGACAGGTCCCAATCCTTTTGCAGAAGGAAACAACTGATCCCATGGGGAAAAAAGGTTAGAAGCCTCTGGTAGCAGAGAAAAGACTGTGCATAGGGTACAGGTTGATTCAAATTGTACTTCTGCTTCTCATTGTACAATCAGTTAAAAAAAACACCTCATCAAATTCATCCTTTTATAGCTAGAGCAAATCTTGAGTTATTTGACGGTATTGTCACAGCCTAAAATGGTCAACTCTGTGTTTTCTGCACTGTTCTTCCTAGGTTTCTGGAGAAGAACATCTCCATGAGTAATTGTCTCAGCCTTTATGGTTTGGCCCATCAGTACAACGACCAAGTTCTGACCCAGGCGTCCTCAGACTACATCAAGCAACACTTTGGACCTCTTTCCAAACATGAAGCCTTTCTGAGTCTGGGATACGAGGCCCTGGCGGACCTCATCTCCTCAGATAACCTGGAGGTGCTGTCAGAACTGGCCGTCTACCAGGCCGCGCGCAACTGGGTGGAGTCTGCCACCTCTGAACGTCTCAGCCTGTTGAAGGAGCTTCTGGGACATGTCCGCTTCCCACTCCTGACCCACGAGGAACTCCTCGATGTCCAGGCAGACATTGCGGACTATCACAGGCATGTGCGCCTGAGGTGGAAGGAGCTGGATGGGGCAGGGAGGTTGCAGGAGAGTGGGGGGCTCAGAAAGGGCATGTACGGTGACTACTTTGTGTGTGTGGAAGTCGATGAAAGCAGGACCCAGGATGGCGCCACCACTGAATACTACTTGCACTGTTTTGACCCCCAGGCAGAGAAGTGGGGGAAATTGCCACCTTTGAAGTATCTAAGCTATTCTGGATGCACATCCATCAACTGCAGACTTTACTTGTCTGGAGGTCAGAAGGACAACTCCACTTTTGTCAACACCCTGCATGAGTACAATTCTTTGACTGGGCAATGGACAAGGCTCCCGTCCATGTCCATACCCCGGGCAGTGCATCCGTTCCTAGCTTGCAACCAGAAGTTATATGCGCTTGGAGGTTGCAATGACACAGGTCCTCTTTCTTCCGCAGAAACCTTCATTGTGGCGGAGAACACTTGGGTTCCTATTTCAAATCTCCCCCTTGCCCTTATGTACCCTGCTTCAACTGTGCTCAGAAATAAGCTTTATCTCATTGGAGGGAAAGCCTCCCGAAGCTATAGGGGGCTCCTGATCTATGACACAAATACTGACTGGTGGACTGAGGTGTCTATGGGGTTTCCTTCCTATGCAGCAGCAGCCATCTCCTTTGGTCCTGGGATATATGTTTTTGGTGGCTTCACAGAGGAGCGGGGCAATCTTCTCGCCCCTGGTGCAGTGTCTACGGAGGAGGCCCCTTACTGTACCAAAAGGAGCTTTTATCTTTGTGAGAATGGCAAAGTGAGTCCTGAAGTCACGATACCGGAGTTGCCTGTGGCTTTAGCCTTTGCTTGCGCAGTGGAATGGCAAGGTAAGATCTACCTGATGGCTGGCAAAGACAAGCAGCAATCATACAACACAAGCTACAGCTGGGTACCAGAGGACAGGAGCTGGACACCGTGCCCAGAACAAATCCCCATCGGCAGTGAAACAAAAATATTCAGCTGTGCAATCCTGAAGATGCCAAAAAATCCAATTCGATCCCTTCTTCTGGAGACAACAGCAACCTCAACTGTGACGGGGGTGGACGATGCCAAGAAGGGACAGCCGCGTTCTTTCACTAAAGAGAGCTGCAGCCTTAATTGCTGTTGGGGTGGGAAATAAGAAGAAACGGCTTGCAGATCATCGTCTTGTTTCTCCTGCTTCCACTAATGGACTTCCAATGAAAGAAGTCTATCGCTTTGCCTAAACTAGGACTTCCATCTCATTCCAACTCCCCAGTTCTTTCACAGATACTATCCTTGTTGCAATATTGGGGTTGGGTAAGATACAGAAGAAACACAACTAACCATCATCTCACACATACACACCCACCCGTTAATCGTCTCCACTGATTAGAAAATGGCTACATCTCTGTTATGCACTTATTAAAGGGCTGAGGCTTGGCTTGGATTATCGATTTGTTCTCTCTACCTCCTTAGCTCACCTGGAAGTTATTTCTTTGGTGCAGTTATTCATTACACTTATATCCTGGCCTTCCACTGAACAAGGAATCTGCCTTCCAAACAGGCAACACAGGGGTTAGTCAGAACCCATTGGGCTTCAGCCAAAGGAACAGCTTATAATGACCTTCAAACCATTTGAAGCAAGAGGGGAGAATATTTCTCTAGAATTGTCAAACTCTGGTTCTCCAAAGCTGGGTATCTTTTATTGAATAATAGGCAAACTGATCTTTAACTGTTGCATGACTTATCATTTGCCATTCATCATCATGCCCTGTCATATGATCTGCAGGACAACGCTTAAAGGAAATTGAGGCCACTTTGCAGAAGGCAAGGCAAAAAGAAAGCATGTTCCCTAGAGGGATGCTGATTCAATATTTTATTAAAACTAGAACATATCCTAGTTTATTTTTTGCCATCTTTGAGTTTTTATCAGTCTGTCTCCAAGCAAGTGCCAAACCACTGGGTATCTCTCCTATTTTGCTTCCACTCCTCCTCAGTATAAATTCTTCTTCAACACCAACACCACCCCAACAAATGAATGTTGTTTTCTCTCACTGCTATGGACTACAGTCATATAAGGGGTGAAACTCATACCAGAAATAAGACATTTTACTTTCTTGGATTGCATCAGCCAAAATCCTTCAACCAAAATAGTCACTGTCCGTGCTGTCGGGTAGCCCAAAACAATTACTTTGCCCGTCTCTGCTCCCTCATTAATGAGGGGGGAAATATATTAATGTAGTGTGCCATCTCTCTGAGTAAGTACTTCCATAAGCCACATCAAGAATTGCAGAATTAGTTCTTCAAGACAGACATCATAATTTCCTTATCGTTGTTTAAAACCGCTTCCTGAAAATTTAAGATTTACAGTCATTATAACTTCAACAAATTTAATATAAAGAAGAAGAAGCCTCTACTAATTTATATTCATCTTTCCCTTTATTTCATTTTCCTTAGTGCAGTGGTGGCCAAACTTTGGCCCTCCAGATGTTTTCAACCACAACTCCCAGAATTCCAAGCCTTTAGAATCATAGAATCATAGAATCATAGAATCATAGAATCATAGAGTTGGAAGAGACCTCATGGGCCATCGAGTCCAACCCCCTGCCAAGCAGGAACCCCTTCACAATATTTCCGACAGATGGCCATCCAGCCTCTGCTTAAATTCCGTCAAAGAAGGAGACTCTACCACCCTCCATGGCAGCATATTCCACTGTCGAATAGCTCTAACTGTCATGAAGTTCTTCCGAATGTTCAAATGGAATCTCTTTTCCTGTAGTTTGAAACCATTGCCCCGAGTCCTAGTCTCTGAAGCCATGGAGAACAAACCTGTTCCCTCTTCAATATGACATCCTTTCAAATATTTAAACATAGCTATCATATCCCCTCTCAGTCTTCTTTTTGATAGGCTAAACATTCCCAGTTTATTGCCAATGACCAAGGACTGTGGAGGGCCGAAGTTTTGCCACTACTGCCTTAGTGCCTTTGTTCAGGCTAGCACCTAGTTTAGCTCCCAGTGAAGTTCCTGGAAGCTTGTGAAAGATGCTATGGAATGTGATGTTTATGAAAGACTGACAGAACCATACGCTTTCATAATCATTGTAGGGCTGAAAGGAACCTCAAAGGTCATTAAGCCTAACCTTCACTAAAGCAGGAAGTGCAGTTATACAAATAATATCAGAGAGTGGAACCGTTCCTTTCTCTCTCTCTTTCACCTCCAGTATTTGGTGATCATATGAAGTTTCTTCACTCTTCTAACTGCAGAGTCAATCTTTATCCCTATGGCTTCATCACTTACTTTGTATGCACTATTTGCAGGCATCTCTGACAATAGATTACAGCAGTTTGCAAACCATCTAGGTGCAGATCGTCCCTCGATTACAACATTTTGTCATTAGAGCTTGAATAATGTAATATATTTGAGATCCTGACAAACTGAGGGTAGTGTCTCCCATTGATTAATCATACCGAAGGAGCTGTTTCTTGAAAAGTTCCGAATCAATTAGAAAGATTGTACAGATTTTATGTAATTTGTTGGTGCTTCTGACACCAATAAAGAAAATTGTCAAGTACACATCCCATAATCTAAAATCAGTGGCCATGGTGTTTTGGGATAATGGCAGTTATAGTGCAAAATATCCCGAAGATGTTAGGATGAAGAAAGCTTTCGCAGAGTTTTCATCCAAGTGCATAGCAAGCAGATTATACAGTGGACCCTTGTATAACAAAGGGTTTGTATAATATAAAATCTGCACAACATAAAAAATTCCAGAGATAGGGGAAATTTACTCAACAGAATTGCCTATGGGGCAAATCCGTACAACATAAAAATGGTTGTGATTAGGGATTACTCCGTTTTCAATGCATTCCTATGGGAAATTTTATAAAAGAAAATTTGTTTAACAGAATTTCATTTGGAACGAATTAATTCCTTTATACACAGTAATGCTGTATAAGAGGTTTTGTTGCTGCTGTTATGTTCAGCATTTCCAAAACCTTTGTGTGCACAACCACATGATTTTGGGAAGCACAGGATGACCACAGGTGGTAAATGAGTATGTTTACACATTATGTCTCCCTGAAAAGGCCCACATTTGAACAAAACTGCAATCATAATGTTGCAGAAGGAAGTCAGAGTAACTTTTCATCAGGAACAAAACAAGCTGAGGGTGATTACCAACGTGCAGGTGTACCCTACACATTTATACTCAACCTGGCATAAGTTACGTATCCCACAGTTCCTTCCATTTTGTAGAAACCACTGTTAGTACAGTGGGAAGGAAGTGATTCTGACCCACTTGAAAAACCATTTCTCAAAACTCTCCTTTCATTTTATACAATCAGGAAATTGGGAAGACGGAGCCCTTTCACTTAACATTCTGCAAGAGGCCGATAACTTCTCTTGCACTTTCCTGGAAAGGGGATTATCCATAAGTAGTAGCACAGCAATAGTGCTGGCAGCCTGGGCACTGTTTTATATCTGATAGAAAGCTACAGGCCTAGCATCATTCCGGGACACTGTGAGAGGGAAAATGCAGAAAATATCCTGGCAAACAGCTTTCTCACTCTATTTTAAGATAGGGTGAAAAGGAAATACACTCACATTGAGGGGTGGGAGAGTGAGAACAGACAAAAGGATTTTTTTTACCCAGTGTGTTGTTAGTCTGTGTAACTCCCTGCCACAGGATGTGGTGATGGCATCTGGCCTGGATGCCTTCAAAAGGGGATTGGACAGATTCCTGGAGGAAAAGTCCATCACAGGTTACAAACCACGATGGAGATATATAATCTCCAGGCTTAAAACTGGGGTATTTCAAGGGCCAGATGCAAGGGAGTTATATCAGGAGACAGATATCTAGTCTTGTGCACTCCCAGATGCATTTGGCTGGGCCACTGTGAGATACAGGAATCTGGACTAGATGGGCCTTTGGCCTGATCCAGCATGGCTCTTCTTATGTTCTTATGCAACCTCTCAGAATTTTACTTTAGAGAATCTCTTGTGAATGATTTGAGGCTAGAACTAGTGAGCAATTTGTAATTTGATATTCAAAATTGTTTATTCTGACCTCACTATAACTTTCAGTTCGTCAAAACACACAGTTGGCCTCCAGCCGTCAAGTAGAGAACAGTTTTTTGGTAAAACGGGGCACAGGGCATTATACTCTGGCTGGAATGAAGATTTCAACTACTACTACTACTACTACTACTACTACTACTACTACTACTACTACTTTCAAACTGCCAAGCTGGAAGGGACCCTACGAATCACAGAGTCCATTCCCTCTCAAGAAGTCACGATTGCAATGTGTAGCCTGCATACTGTAATCAGGGCCGGCGCTTTCATTAAGGCGAACTAGGCAGTTGCCTAGGGCACCAAGATGGAGAGAGGGCGCTGGACATCCTGTTGCCCCCCCTGCCCCCCACCGCTGGCCACCGCTGTCCATCCCCCCACCGCCCGCCAGCTGCCCATCGCCGTCCACCCATCGCTGCCCCCCGCCGCCCCCCGCACCCATTGCAGCCCCCCGTGCCCGTCGCCAACCCGCGCCATCTGCCGGCCTGCCACCCCCACCACCAACCCGCCACCCCGCTCATCCCCTGCCCCGTCGCCGCCCCACCCCCTGCCACCCCTGACTGGAGGCAGCTGACTTAACTTTTTCTAATGGCAGCTGAGCCTATACTACGGAAGGAGCCCTACAGGATTACCCCGCCCCCAAATACCCTCAAAAGTCTTATGGCATTTTTCCCCTCAAGAATTTGTTTGAATGGCAGAACAATTACTAAAGACTCTAGTGGCACAACTGTTCTGAACAAGAGGCTTGCAAAAATCCCCTGGAGGTATCTGATCCGTATGGATGCTGATAAGCAAAACACCTTAATTGAATACCTGTTGCAATGGTTTCATAGTTTCAGCTTTTCACTCAACAAAGTTGAAGCTCCTGCTCTTTGCCCATTTGCTTTGATGTGCTTCCTGCACAGTGGTGGCCGGAAGAGATCCAAACCCTGTGAGGGTATAGAACCAAATGGACGCTGGGATATTGCAGCTGGTTTTAACTCCCTATTCTACCAGCACTTTAGCCCTGTTAGCCAATTAAAAATATATGCGCCACCCAATGAAAATATTGACACTTTTTTTGTTAGCTGGTCCCAGGCATCTATATGTTCTTGCCTTCAAAGCGTAATGTGTGTTGGGGGGGGGGGATAAGGCAATAGCTAATTTCCCCATCTTTCTCCATTTAAAAAAAAAATATTCAGCATCTAGTGACACTCACAAAATGGAAAACTTTTAAACCCAGAGATTCCCAAGCCGGATTTTGATTGGCAGCCGGAGTTTGAATGCTTTCTTTCTGGTGCTTCTTGCCACGCTGAATGAATTATTCAGAAATGCACATTTTTGAAGCCACTATTTAATATAACATGATTCCCCAGCCAGAGGAAACAAACAGAACATAAAAAGGATGCACCAAGCAGTCTCCCTCCTCTTCACACCCACCCAGCACAAAGAAACATGGACACAAAGTCATCAGCATCCCTTGAAGTGGAACCCAGAGGCATAAATCGCCTTTGTTCAGGAACAGGTCGTGGCTATCTCTGTTTTAAAATATTTTTGGACCAATCATCCTGAAAGAGGCTCCTTCTGAAGCAATTCAGGAAGCCCAGAAGGAAGCAGTGCTTCACATGCAGCAATGCTTCATGCATCCTGGTAGGAAGTAGGAAAAAGCGTCATGCTTGCCTACACACCCTCCCATGTACGAAATCATGGGAGCACAAATGGAGAAAATGTGTGGGCCTCCAAATGTAGGAGGGGCACAGTCCCCATGAGTCAGGGCTGGCATAGACAATGGTGAGGGATCATGGGAGGGATCATATCCAATAATGAACAGAGAGTCACATCCTTGTTGCCACAAACGGACAATTGTGCAAGTGCTGGTCGTCTTGAGGATTTGACTACTGCAAGGCTCTCTACATGGGGCTTCCCTTGACCTTTTATTTATAGAATGTATTTATTTATTTATACAATTTATATGACTCCCACTACCCAAAGGTCTGACCCACTACCCTTGTCCAGTGATTGCAGCAGGTGCAGAATGCAGCAGCCAGATTAGTGGGTGGTGTGGGTCATTTCGACCGCATCACGCCAATTCTGGCCCACCTGCTTTGGCTACCCATTGCCTCCCAGATAAGGTTCAAGGTATTGGTTTTGGTTTACAAAACCTCCATGGTTTGGGCCCTGAGTATCTGGTAGCACGGATTTCCCAAAGGTCCATGTCGGCCCATTTCACCAGAGCATCCTTGCCGTTTTTGCTCCACTTGGCTACTCCCCGGGAGGCCCATAAGGTTGTCACTCGTAATTGGGCCTTCTTGGTGGCTAGTCCCATGTGAAATGTGCCAAATGGAGTCCCTGACAGCCTTTTTAAAAAGTGTTAAAGGCCCGGCTTTTTAGGGCAGCTTTCAACAATCAGTGATGTAATGTTTGTTCCCCCTTGCTTTTTCTTTCTTTCTTTTTTCTTTGCCATCCCTTTAGCCTTCCTCTTGTCAGGCTCTGGATTCTTAGTGTGTTTAGTTTATGGTCTTGTATTTGTTGCTTATTGTTGTTGGCTTTTAATTGTTGATTTGTTTGCTTTTGTGTAAACTGCCCAGAATCCCTATTTGGGAAATTGGGCAGTATAGAAATGCAATAAATAAATAAATAAATAGTTTAACTGATGTAATTAAGTATCACTTTGTTAATTTGTTTTTTAAAAAAAAAAATACGGGACCAGACTATGTGTCAGTTTCAGACTTCAACGCCTGACCACTGTCACCTCAGGCAGACACATCGACACTCTGCTGCCTAGAGTTAAATTGTACAGGAGAGATCTTCAACTAAACCCTAACACACAGGAGAGAACTTTACCTAAGCCTTATCACACAGGAGATAACCCTTTACCTCAGGTTTCTCACCCCTTTATACATACTAGCCAATAGCCACACCCACCAGCTTAATGATTGGCTCTGTACCATTCTATATTGTCTATTCATAGTTACAAATACATATTCGTGAACAACATACATATTAATAAATAGCCTCCTGTCCATCACAAGGACCCCCTCTTAAGGAGGCACAGTGGATAAACTCCCAACCTCTGGCTCTGAAGCCAGATGAGGAACCCACTGAGTGATCCAGAAGTTCTAGATGGACAATAATTTGTGATGTGTATTTTTTTTAAAAAAATATAGACATTTGCAAATCTCTTCATATTGAAAGTGGAGAATAGGTGGAAGATGTTGAAAAATTTCAAGCGCAAGTGAATATGAAATGCATAGACTTCACCCTTCTCTGGGCCCCACATATTTGGTCTCTCTGCTACATGGAAAGGTGAAGATAATCCCTGACCTGATAATCAATGAGTTTAAAGGCATATCGAAAGTTTCCCATGACATTTCTAGGCATGGTGAAGGAGAAATGTGAACACAGGAATATGATCTGCATATAACAATAACTTGTGAAGGTGGGTCTGGAAATGAGCAAAAAGGAATCTCATTAGATTGCCATGAAGATCATAAATCATTCAGCAGACACAAGCGTCTCTGATTTCTTTGGCTGTCTGATCCATACATCAACTCAATTGAGTTTCTGGATTTCAAAAGGACACCCCTATGTGCGAATGTAGCTAGTAATGCAACGGGGAAAAGGTTAAACTTTGCCGGCGGGAAAGCTAAATCCTGCTTTATTGGCAGACTCTTTTCCGATCCTCTGAAGATGAGTGGGGGAATTAGAGCTGTACTGCTATTAAGGGAAAACAGGAGGATCTTTAAGAAACATCTAAGGGACAATAGCAGATTCCTGGCTCTTGATTGACTGGTATGTTTTTTTCCACAGAGCCAAAACAAAGAAAGAGAGTGAGGTTTTATCCAGTCACACATAGTTTGAAGTGGCCAACGTCAGGAATCAGCACTACAAGAGGGAGGGGACAGCAGGGCCAGGCCAGGCCTCAAAGGAACACCTCACCACAAAACCTAAACAAAAAGCCGTATCAAATTAGGCTGCCATGATTTTAAAAAATTACATGCCATAATTTACATTAAAATAGAGGTGGGCTTTTAATTTTGGAAGTGGTCCGCTTCTGAAACGAAAGGCAGGAGCCCAGCTGGCATTGAGAACCCTCCAAAACTAAATCAACCAATCCCTTACCTTGCTCTGGTAACACAGGGCTAAACTCCAACGAGGAAGAAGCCCTTCTCCCTGGTGCTGGCCAATCAGAAAGGGAGGCGGGATGATGCATTTCCCTGCATAGCTCCTGATTGGCCAGCGCCAGGGAGAAGGAACGATGGTGTCGGAGGCTTCTTCCTCATTAGAGTTTAGCCCTGTGCGACCCTAGAGCAAGGTAAGGGATTGGCTGATTTCATTTTGGAGGGTTCCAAACACCAGCTGGGCTCCCGTATTTCGGTTTGGAAGCGGACCACTTCTGAAACAAAAAGTCCATCTGTAAAAATATTTTTAGCCCTGCATTCCAAACAATGAGGGGGGGAGGGCCTCACAATGCAAAATGGTAATGGCCTCATATGAAGAGGGCCTACTCTAGACATGTTGCTGCCTAAAGCAAAGGATGTTGTGGAGCCCGCATGGCCATCCCATTACCCTTGCTGAGGTGGTTGCTCCAGGCAGTGGTGCCCTGGAAGTGGCAGTAGGGTTCTCACTACTACATACCACTCCACTCCCAAAGCCATCTACCCCAGAGAAAGAGGGAGGCTGCACTTCTCACAGTGCCCTGGGCTCAAAGACTCTCTCCAAGGCATTCAGTTCTAAAACAAGCTGACAGATAAGTGCTCGTGCTATGATACTTTCTGGAGAAGCAAAGAATCTCCAGGTGGATAGCTGCCCCATCTCTTCTATGAGGATATGGGAGGATCTCCCACCTGATGCTACTGTCCCAACACTCCCTGCCTCCTGCTCCTCCTTTCAGTTGAATATTTCTGAGGCAAACAGGGAGGTAGGTAAGCCACATAGAGTCTGTGGCTGTTCTTTTCTACTCGTCTTAAGGTGCGGCAGAAACTAGACATCAATAAAGAGGAAACAAAGCAACTCACAGCCTCCTACACTCCACTGCGGGAAGGGTGCAGGGCGCACATGAAAAAGAGGAGAACATGAACAACAGTACCATAATCATGCCAAGGTAACTGGGGCATTTATTCAGAGTTCCAAACTTTTAAGTATGCAGAAGTTTGCTATTGGAAAGGTTAAAAACACCCACCCTATCTTTTTGGGACACATAATAATGGACTGAAGTTACAGGAGAACAGATTTCAGCTGAATATCAGGAAAAACATCCTAACTGTTGAAGCAGTAGAACAGTGGAAACAATGAGCTTGGGGAGGTGGTGAGTGCTCCAACACTGGAGGCATTCAAGGGAAATCTGGACAACAACCTGGTAGATATCCTTTGATCTGTATTCCTGCATGGAGCTGGGAGTTGGACTTGATAGCCCTCTAGGCCCTTTTGACTCAACTTTGCTATGATACTATGATTCTATGAGTCAGTCATGCCCCCACCACATTCACATACACAATGGGGGGAAACCCTGCAAGCCTTGACTTGTACCTGTGTAGTTATATGCAAAGATTTTGCCCAATCCACCCAGTGTAGCTGCCTAAGGGAAAAGGCAAGAACATTTTATTTATTTATTTATTTATTTTTACAACTTATATGCCGCCCACTACCCAAAGGTATCTGGGCGGCTTACAATTTTAGAATATGGGCGACACTGAGAAGCGACATACCACCTTCCTCTTGTCATGTCTGGACTTGAAATGGCTATTTTCTTGAGTGGCTAAAGAATCAACAGTGCCTGATGAGATCAGTCTGAGCAATTCCTACGATTTCGTAGCATATGGAGTGACGAGATGTTTTGTCATTCACTGGGGCTTCAGCTGTTAATCTCAAACTGTGTTGAGTCTGACACTTCCTCCTTCGGAGAGTAGTGACTGGCGCCAAGTATTTTTGTTCAGATTTCAGCCTTTTAAGCCCCCAAATGCCAGAGCAAACTCCAGTAATATTTAGTGGCATGTTAACTGAGCTGAGGGTGACGAGTGGCCCGTCTATGCTTCACCTGGCTTGGACTTCCCCCCACCCCCGAAAAAAGAACATACGCCTAGTTGAAACCTATCCTAGGAGTTCTGTAGCTGTAGGCTGGGGTATGGAAGCCAAAATACCGCTGGCTGCAAATGCTATATTTCTTCCTGTGATATTAAAAATAACAGGCTCTCAAGATTTTCATGCTGGGAATTTAATAAGGAATGAATGGGCTTCTATTTTTAATAAGGCTCGATTTCATTTTTTAGAAAAATAAAAGATTGTTCTGTGCTTTCCATGCTAGTTACTATTTAATTAGCCCAAGGAACTCTGAGCATTTTAAAACGCAAAGATAGATGGAGAATCAATCCCTGAGGGACAGCAGCTGCTCCGTGATTTTAATCACACTCTCAGTATCACATTTCTCTCACTGCAATATTTGGAGAGAGCTTAGGGAAGGGGCGGCTTGAGCTACAGTTCTTTCTCTAAATACTCCCGGGTAGCCTCACATGTAAGCACTAACAGATTATAATGGCTTTCAAGCACCTGGCTTGAAAACAGGGCCGGCCCAGCTGTTAGGTAGAGTGAGATGGCTGTTTGTGATAGCAAATTGCTGAGTGTTGGGCTGAGTGTGTGTGTGTGTGTGTGTGTGTGTGTGTGTGTGTGTGTGTCTTTGTGGTTTTTAGTTATCCTAGATGTTAAAGTTGCATTCTTACAGCACTGTCGTATGTTATTACTGTAGTGTAAATTATTCATAGCTTAGTGTAATAAGGAATAATCTACAAGGAATTTGTTATTTGTAACTAATTACTCTGAACTCTAAAAGGGGGAACAATCTGGCCCAAACCAGCTGCTGCTACTATTGTTCCTCTGATCCTTCCTCCTGCATTTTACTTTCCTGTTGGCCTACCCACGGCCTATCTCCCATGATTTCTTTCAGGCTGAATGTGAATTCTTCCAACATCTCTATGCCTGTCCATACAAGAACTGTGAATGTGTGTGTGCAGGGAGAGCCATCCTCAACTCCTTGGAAGAAAAAGTGGATCACTGTGGTGGTGATCCATTACCACTAACCATATATTAATATTAATTCTAATAACACCAGTAGTAATAAGAAATAGTATTAATACAAAGACTATCACTAAAGGTCTTATTTCTTCTTTTTGTTTAGCATTTGTCCCACTTGCTGGTAACGTCCACTAGAGAGATCCATTGGGGTTTTTTTGATGCAACTTTTTTGGGAAGTTGGCCAGCCTGACGCCTAACCTGCAGCACCTGGTATTCCCTGGTGGTTACCCACCAAGTGCTAACCAGCCACAACTCTGCTTATAGTAGTTTCTGAGATCTAACGAGATCAGGCTTCAATGTGGTATGGCTGCTGCGGCATAGACTATCTATATAATATAGTGCAGAAGAGTTCTAGAATCTAGATAGATTCAGTGCAACCAAGAATATCAATTTGAAATCCTGGTCGCCAGCTAGACAATGATAACATTTACTTGCTCAAGACGACATAATTTATGTTTTAAAAGATGTGTGTGAAATGGAGGCATGTTGCGGCTGTTTGCTTTTCAGAAATGCTCAAGGGGAGGAAACAGAACATCTTGCTTCAGAGAGACAACAGCTTCAGAATGATTTGAATGATACCGTTTCAGGGTAAACTGGCATCATGAACAACAGAGGGAGGCAGCTTCTGGTGTCTCTTGTCATGCATCAGTCAACAGGGAAGCAAAGGACACAGAAGTACTTTATGAAGTTACTTTTTTATTCAGGGTGAATCATAGAATCATAGAATGAGAAGGGACCTATAAAGGCAGGGGCATATTCAGGGGGGCAGACAGGGGGTTCAGCCCCAGGGCACAGAAAGAGCTCAGTAGAGGTTGGGCTGGGCTGCCGGGCACTGGGGAGATGGAGCCCAGACCTGGGAAGATGCACCAGCAGCTCCAGCACCAGCAACGGAACGGCGGTGGCCTGGTGAGGGCAGGCATGTCCCTTGGGGTCAGAAGGTGCCATTCCTCAAGCCACTTGGGAGGTGGGCAGGCAAACGAGTTGGCTGGCTGGTGCACGGGGTGGAGGACACGGGCCCCGGGCCCCACTGTAGGGATTCCTTCACTGGGATATACTTAAATATGATTAATCTCCCTTAACCAGTTGAGAGATTAAATATTGAAGGAATGATGAGTACTCAAACACAGATATCTTTTAGGTGCTTTATTGCATCAGATTGAAAGCAGGCAGGCTTGATGTTAGCTTCTCTTCTATGCTTAGCAGCCAGGAGAGCGAACAGGCAGGCTTGTTGATGGTAAAAAGCTCTCCCCTCCTCCTGCGGCTAGGGCTCTTTATTAACAATACACATCATAGATACGTCAGCACAGAAATCATCCAATAGACACACAGCTTGTTTCCTCCAAGCATGCTCAGTACAACGAGGTGATCTCACCCTTCTTTGGAATGCAACTCCCCCGCTTCTTCAGACGCCATTTTTAACCAGCCCTGTACTAAGCTCTCATTGGTCAGCCTATTACCATAGTACAGTGTTCTTAGTATGATGTAAGACTCCTCAGAACTATGCTGATAAAACATAGCATTAGAGCTAGATTCCCACACCCCACCTCCCCCAAACACCCACTGGCCACCTTCCCTCCCTCCCTCCCTCCTTTGGCGGTTATTTCACGTCCCGTCTCGTGGCGCGGTTCTGTAGCATTCGGTTTGACTCCGGTTTTCATCACGTGATTTGAATCCGGTGCTGCACCTGTTTCCAAGTACTCACGGGCCGCATGGTTGAATTCGATTTGTGCCCTTCCTCACTTCCTCTATTCGCATCGAAACGGCAGCGGGGAAACATTTACCATGAGGTTCGCGCCAAAACGCCTGAAAGAAAAATTCGGATAACCAGATAATCGATTATCTGGTTCACCGATGCACCAGAGAAGCAGTTAGGAATCGCAAAGTGGGAAAAATGAATCTGCGATCCGAATTCGTCGAAATCAGACGTCCCCTCAACTCGAATCGAGAAGCGCATTGAGCAGATTCCAGCCGTTTGAGAGGGGAATCACTAACCCCGCTCATGGCGCGCTTCAGGGGGCGTGGTCGGAGCCACTTCGAATTCAACTCACAGGTACGTGAGGTTTCGAAGACAGTAACTAGTCTCCAGCGGGGCCACAGAGAGGTAGGAGAGGGACGTGAAATAACCTCCTTCCTCTCCTCACAGAAAGGGCTTGCCAAGATGGGCGGGCGCACGCCCACCCCTCTATCCGTGGCTGCCTGCCAGCCCTTCGGTGGGACTCCGTGCCTTTTCCAGCTCCCCTGCCCTCTCCTCCTCACTGCCCTGTGAGTTCGGGCCAGGTGGAAGGAGACTGGCTGGCTTCTTGCAGCAGTTGGGGGAAGGGCAGGAGGGCGCGCGCAAAACTGATTTTGTCCCTGGACACTGACAACCCTAGCTACACCTCTGCTATATGTCCACCATGTCCAACCCCCTGCTCAATGCAGGTAATTGTCTAATTTTTTTCTTGAATATATATATATATATATATATATGCTCACACACATATACTGTATATCAAAATTAGTTGGGGGGGGAGGAAATACCACCAGAGAAGTGGTTCCCAACCTCAGGTTCCCCCAATGTTCTTAGACTACAATTCCCAGACATCCTGGCCAGCATAGCTAGTATTGAAGGCTTCTGTGAGTTTTAGTCCTAGATCATCTGGGAACCCAAGGTTGGGAACCACTCTACTAGAGGGTCCAAGAGCCCTTTAGATTTAAAAGAAATTAATTTTTAAAAAATCTAAAGGGTGAGGATTGCAAGAGCAAATAAGGCTCTCCAAGTTCCAGGGAAGGATGTGTCCATTTCCCATTCTTTGGAGATTGCCCATTCTAGTCTAAAGACATCTTAGGAGCTGCCATAATATTAAATCACCTCTGCCTGTGATATGCTTATTAGACATGATGCCCACAATAAATAAAATATAATGGATTTTATTCCCGTGATCTAACAGCTGTATAACCTTCAAAATTATTAGCTTTCTTCAACCTTCAGCAATTCAGCCCGATGCTTTGCCATTACCAAACACACCAGTGTGTTGACATTTTAATCATTTGGAATTATATTATTTACAGCGCATGATGAGCTGCATTAGAAATTAACATTATTGCAACTCGATGAACGAGAGGTAGATGGAATTATGATGTAATATTTCAATAAAATCAGAGACAGATTAGATTAGGCCTCCAAGTGTCCTTTCCCATTTAGAGCCATTAAAAATCTCATATAAGTCTGGAACACATGATCTACTGCACTCATATCCTATTAAACCAAAACAGTTTGGGGCATTTTAAACTTCTTTTGCTTGTTTCCCATTCTATTCAGTTTGGGGACAGAGAGAAGCATTCATCTTCCATATGTCATTAAAAATCTTCAAACTGAGTGGCAGTTTGTAAGAACATAGAAACATAAGAAGATCACTGCTGGGTCCATGGATGGTGACCCTGAATTCATGGGGGCAATTAATCTACTATGGGTTTCTGCCCAAACCATGCACTCTTCAATCTGCTGAGCGCTATCCATAGAATCAGCTGGGAGGTGGGTACACGCACAGTGTGTGTGACTGGCTTCCTTGTAA
Organism: Phrynocephalus versicolor; assembly: GCA_023846285.1. Classification (NCBI taxonomy): domain Eukaryota; kingdom Metazoa; phylum Chordata; class Lepidosauria; order Squamata; family Agamidae; genus Phrynocephalus; species Phrynocephalus versicolor. The sequence continues at coordinate 17,437 of JAHTLZ010004144.1, forward strand.
GGACCCTGTTGACAGTCACTGCCCTGAAGCATGACACCTGGGTACCTGGGGAGGAGATGGCAGTGACAACATTGTAGCATCAGGAAGAGGGAGGTCAGATGACCAGGGCAGCATGAAAAGAGTGAGTTGGCCTTCCTAATTTGCTGAAGCCAATGAAGCACCAAGGTGAACAAAGTTCAGCATTTTGTTTTGTTTCAGCAAAACAGGATCTGTGAACACAACTGTGAACCAAACCTCAAATGAGCTCAACGTGTTGGTTTATTCTGGTTTCTGGTTCAGTTTGTGCCGATCTCTAGGTTGAACCTATTTACAGAGATCTGTATGCATTTTGAGGTTCCCTTCATTCAGCGATACTTCTATAACAAGCAAGTTATTAAGATGTGTTCAGCCATCCATTCTAAAAACCAACGTTATTTTTTGTTTGTTGCTACATGCCATCAAGTCAGAATTAACTTGACAGCACATAGCAACCTAAATAGGGCTTTCATTGTGAAATATTAGAGTAGGGCTGCAAGCAGCGGAAGACAAGTGGGGCATGAGTCCCAGACGCCACACTTGAGGGTGGTGCCAAAATGGGGGGGGGGGGAATCACATTTGCTGTTTATATTATTCTCCACTGCCGTCAGCAGGAGCAGGGCATGGCATTGATGTTTGCCCCAGGTGACATGGATCCTATTTGAAGGCCTGTATTCGAGGAGTGGTTTGACCCGTTCCACATCCCCAGTGGCCTTCCGTGGCTGAGGAAAAATTCAGACTCAGGCTTCGTGAGGCCTACTCCTTCACTCGATCCATTCCACCAGACCTGTCAAGTGTCCCAGTTTGGGCGGGACATTCCCGTTTTCCTAGCTCTTCTCCTGCCATCTTCCCGGAACATATCTTTCCCCAGAAATGTCCCGGGCGGTGGTGACAGAGCAGCAGTAGAAGGAAGAGGAGGATGAGGAGCTAGCGCTGGGCAGCAGCGGCTTAGGAGCGAGATGTAGCAGCGGTAACTGGGCTCAGGCAAATGTGCGCAGGTGCGTGGCTCTTGGGGGATGAGGGGTGAGCCCAGGTGATGGGAAGCCTGGGGTGGGGGAAGTCCTACTCTGTTGGCATCAGGGAAGTCACCAGTGTTGGCAAGGGATCCCTCTTCTCCCCTTCTTGTTCCAAGCCCAAGGGAAGTGGGGTTTGGGCTTGGGAGTGGGTTAGCAAGGATGAGGAGGGAGCAGCAGGAGGAGGTGCACCACCCTGCCCACAGCCTGGAGTGCACCAAAGCTGTACATGCTGCCGCCACGGCTTATATACTGTTGCGGGCGCCATGGCCACTGTTTGTAGGGCAAGATGCTCTAGCTCTGTGAGCTCAGGGTAGAAAAGAAGGCAAGGTCTAGAAACCAGAAATTGTTTTCTCCTCCCCGCCCCATGCATTAGTAGTAGCGGTGGGGGGGGCGTGGTGATTGGAAGGTGTGCGCTACGGCGGGAGCACCTGGCCAGGTGGGAGGATGACTGGAGTGGGAGCAGAACCTCCCTGGCATTTGACTCCCCCTTTGCATCTGCCTTTTTCCACCTCCAAAGCCGGAGGAGAGAAAGAGCGCGTGCTCAGGAGCTCCTCTACCTGCCATTCCCGCCATTCCTCATTCTTTGGGGAGGGGGGAGAGACCTGGGGAATGGCAATCAGAGTGAAACCGCTTTGACCCCTTCAGTGTGGTGGAAGGGGCAGTGTGTGTGCATGGATGCATCCATGCACGTGCATGCACAGAAATGTTTCTGTTTGCCTGCACGCATTACATCTCCCTCCTCCCGCCCCGGCCAGCATAGGGAAAATATTGACAGCTATACATCACTCTGAGCATCTCACATTTTGTTTCTGTTTTCTGAAGGTCATCACTAGTTGTGCTTAGCAAATCATTAAGAAAAGAAAAAATATATTTAGTGTTCACCCACCCAGTCATCTGCCAGTGTCCCTCCTAAGCTATCAAAACACAAGTGTTCAATGCCTGATTACATAGGGTTTAACTCCTGGTTACCAATCCGATCTTGCCTGATTTCGGAAGCTTAAGCAGGGTCAGCCCTGGCTAGTACTTGGATGGGAGACCACCAGGTAATACCAGATACTGTAGGGGCCTGGAGTAGGAACTGGCAAACCACTCCAGTATTCCTGCCAAGAAAACTCCATGGACATGGAGTCACAAAGAGTCGGTTACGACTGTAATGACACAACACACACACCAATCACAAAACAAAGTGTGCTGATTTGCAAGCTACAGGAGATCAGTATACCTACCTGGTATTATAACCAAACAACTATCAGTATTTAAGGAACTGCCTTTTTTAAAAAAACAAAAATGAGCTTTCTGTTCTCAATTCCCTGTAGATGTAACTCGGCAGTCAGTTTCAAGCTTGCGCCTTGCCTTCCCCAATTCAGAAATACATGTTGATGTTATAGTATTTTTATAATATGAAAGTTATAATTGTTCCTGACTACTGAAGGAAGGAAGGAAGGAAGGAAGGAAGGAAGGAAGGAAGGAAGGAA
>JAHTLZ010004145.1:0-10512 GCA_023846285.1 Phrynocephalus versicolor
ATAAATAAATAAATAAATAAATAAATAAATAAATAAATAAATAAATAGTTTAACTGATGTAATTAAGTATCACTTTGTTAATTTGTTTTTTTTTTAAAAAAAAACAGGACCAGACTATGTGTCAGTTTCAGACTTCAACGCCTGACCACTGTCACCTCAGGCAGACACATCGACACTCTGCTGCCTAGAGTTAAATTGTACAGGAGAGATCTTCAACTAAACCCTAACACACAGGAGAGAACTTTACCTAAGCCTTATCACACAGGAGATAACCCTTTACCTCAGGTTTCTCACCCCTTTATACATGCTAGCCAATAGCCACACCCACCAGCTTAATGATTGGCTCTGTACCATTCTATATTGTCTATTCATAGTTACACATACATATTCGTGAACAACATACATATTAATAAATAGCCTCCTGTCCATCACAAGGACCCCCTCTTAAGGAGGCACAGTGGGTAAACTCCCAACCTCTGGCTCTGAAGCCAGATGAGGAACCCACTGAGTGATCCAGAAGTTCTAGATGGACAATAATTTGTGATGTGTATTTTTTTTAAAAAATATATAGACATTTGCAAATCTCTTCATATTGAAAGTGGAGAATAGGTGGAAGATGTTGAAAAATTTCAAGCGCAAGTGAATATGAAATGCATAGACTTCACCCTTCTCTGGGCCCCACATATTTGGTCTCTCTGCTACATGGAAAGGTGAAGATAATCCCTGACCTGATAATCAATGAGTTTAAAGGCATATCGAAAGTTTCCCATGACATTTCTAGGCATGGTGAAGGAGAAATGTGAACACAGGAATATGATCTGCATATAACAATAACTTGTGAAGGTGGGTCTGGAAATGAGCAAAAAGGAATCTCATTAGATTGCCATGAAGATCATAAATCATTCAGCAGACACAAGCGTCTCTGATTTCTTTGGCTGTCTGATCCATACATCAACTCAATTGAGTTTCTGGATTTCAAAAGGACACCCCTATGTGCGAATGTAGCTAGTAATGCAATGGGGAAAAGGTTAAACTTTGCCGGCGGGAAAGCTAAATCCTGCTTTATTGGCAGACTCTTTTCCGATCCTCTGAAGATGAGTGGGGGAATTAGAGCTGTACTGCTATTAAGGGAAAACAGGAGGATCTTTAAGAAACATCTAAGGGACAATAGCAGATTCCTGGCTCTTGATTGACTGGTATGTTTTTTTCCACAGAGCCAAAACAAAGAGAGTGAGGTTTTATCCAGTCACACATAGTTTGAAGTGGCCAACGTCAGGAATCAGCACTACAAGAGGGAGGGGACAGCAGGGCCAGGCCAGGCCTCAAAGGAACACCTCACCACAAAACCTAAACAAAAAGCCGTATCAAATTAGGCTGCCATGATTTTAAAAAATTACATGCCATAATTTACATTAAAATAGAGGTGGGCTTTTAATTTGGGAAGTGGTCCGCTTCTGAAACGAAAGGCAGGAGCCCAGCTGGCATTGAGAACCCTCCAAAACTAAATCAACCAATCCCTTACCTTGCTCTGGTAACACAGGGCTAAACTCCAACGAGGAAGAAGCCCTTCTCCCTGGTGCTGGCCAATCAGAAAGGGAGGCGGGATGATGCATTTCCCTGCATAGCTCCTGATTGGCCAGCGCCAGGGAGAAGGAACGATGGTGTCGGAGGCTTCTTCCTCATTAGAGTTTAGCCCTGTGCGACCCTAGAGCAAGGTAAGGGATTGGCTGATTTCATTTTGGAGGGTTCCAAACACCAGCTGGGCTCCCGTATTTCGGTTTGGAAGCGGACCACTTCTGAAACAAAAAGTCCATCTGTAAAAATATTTTTAGCCCTGCATTCCAAACAATGAGGGGGGGAGGGCCTCACAATGCAAAATGGTAATGGCCTCATATGAAGAGGGCCTACTCTAGACATGTTGCTGCCTAAAGCAAAGGATGTTGTGGAGCCCGCATGGCCATCCCATTACCCTTGCTGAGGTGGTTGCTCCAGGCAGTGGTGCCCTGGAAGTGGCAGTAGGGTTCTCACTACTACATACCACTCCACTCCCAAAGCCATCTACCCCAGAGAAAGAGGGAGGCTGCACTTCTCACAGTGCCCTGGGCTCAAAGACTCTCTCCAAGGCATTCAGTTCTAAAACAAGCTGACAGATAAGTGCTCGTGCTATGATACTTTCTGGAGAAGCAAAGAATCTCCAGGTGGATAGCTGCCCCATCTCTTCTATGAGGATATGGGAGGATCTCCCACCTGATGCTACTGTCCCAACACTCCCTGCCTCCTGCTCCTCCTTTCAGTTGAATATTTCTGAGGCAAACAGGGAGGTAGGTAAGCCACATAGAGTCTGTGGCTGTTCTTTTCTACTCGTCTTAAGGTGCGGCAGAAACTAGACATCAATAAAGAGGAAACAAAGCAACTCACAGCCTCCTACACTCCACTGCGGGAAGGGTGCAGGGCGCACATGAAAAAGAGGAGAACATGAACAACAGTACCATAATCATGCCAAGGTAACTGGGGCATTTATTCAGAGTTCCAAACTTTTAAGTATGCAGAAGTTTGCTATTGGAAAGGTTAAAAACACCCACCCTATCTTTTTGGGACACATAATAATGGACTGAAGTTACAGGAGAACAGATTTCAGCTGAATATCAGGAAAAACATCCTAACTGTTGAAGCAGTAGAACAGTGGAAACAATGAGCTTGGGGAGGTGGTGAGTGCTCCAACACTGGAGGCATTCAAGGGAAATCTGGACAACAACCTGGTAGATATCCTTTGATCTGTATTCCTGCATGGAGCTGGGAGTTGGACTTGATAGCCCTCTAGGCCCTTTTGACTCAACTTTGCTATGATACTATGATTCTATGAGTCAGTCATGCCCCCACCACATTCACATACACAATGGGGGGAAACCCTGCAAGCCTTGACTTGTACCTGTGTAGTTATATGCAAAGATTTTGCCCAATCCACCCAGTGTAGCTGCCTAAGGGAAAAGGCAAGAACATTTTATTTATTTATTTATTTATTTTTACAACTTATATGCCGCCCACTACCCAAAGGTATCTGGGCGGCTTACAATTTTAGAATATGGGCGACACTGAGAAGCGACATACCACCTTCCTCTTGTCATGTCTGGACTTGAAATGGCTATTTTCTTGAGTGGCTAAAGAATCAACAGTGCCTGATGAGATCAGTCTGAGCAATTCCTACGATTTCGTAGCATATGGAGTGACGAGATGTTTTGTCATTCACTGGGGCTTCAGCTGTTAATCTCAAACTGTGTTGAGTCTGACACTTCCTCCTTCGGAGAGTAGTGACTGGCGCCAAGTATTTTTGTTCAGATTTCAGCCTTTTAAGCCCCCAAATGCCAGAGCAAACTCCAGTAATATTTAGTGGCATGTTAACTGAGCTGAGGGTGACGAGTGGCCCGTCTATGCTTCACCTGGCTTGGACTTCCCCCCACCCCCGAAAAAAGAACATACGCCTAGTTGAAACCTATCCTAGGAGTTCTGTAGCTGTAGGCTGGGGTATGGAAGCCAAAATAACAGCTGCTGGCAATGCTATATTTCTTCCTGTGATATTAAAAATAACAGGCTCTCAAGATTTTCATGCTGGGAATTTAATAAGGAATGAATGGGCTTCTATTTTTAATAAGGCTCGATTTCATTTTTTAGAAAAATAAAAGATTGTTCTGTGCTTTCCATGCTAGTTACTATTTAATTAGCCCAAGGAACCCTGAGCATTTTAAAACGCAAAGATAGATGGAGAATCAATCCCTGAGGGACAGCAGCTGCTCCGTGATTTTAATCACACTCTCAGTATCGCGTTTCTCTCTCTGCAATATTTGGAGAGAGCTTAGGGAAGGGGCAGCTTGAGCTACAGTTCTTTCTCTAAATACTCCTGGGTAGCCTCACATGTAAGCACTAACAGATTATAATGGCTTTCAAGCACCTGGCTTGAAAACAGGGCCGGCCCAGCTGTTAGGTAGAGTGAGATGGCTGTTTGTGATAGCAAATTGCTGAGTGTTGGGCTGAGTGTGTGTGTGTGTGTGTGTGTGTGTGTGTGTGTGTGTGTGTCTTTGTGGTTTTTAGTTATCCTAGATGTTAAAGTTGCATTCTTACAGCACTGTCGTATGTTATTACTGTAGTGTAAATTATTCATAGCTTAGTGTAATAAGGAATAATCTACAAGGAATTTGTTATTTGTAACTAATTACTCTGAACTCTAAAAGGGGGAACAATCTGGCCCAAACCAGCTGCTGCTACTATTGTTCCTCTGATCCTTCCTCCTGCATTTTACTTTCCTGTTGGCCTACCCACGGCCTATCTCCCATGATTTCTTTCAGGCTGAATGTGAATTCTTCCAACATCTCTATGCCTGTCCATACAAGAACTGTGAATGTGTGTGTGCAGGGAGAGCCATCCTCAACTCCTTGGAAGAAAAAGTGGATCACTGTGGTGGTGATCCATTACCACTAACCATATATTAATATTAATTCTAATAACACCAGTAGTAATAAGAAATAGTATTAATACAAAGACTATCACTAAAGGTCTTATTTCTTCTTTTTGTTTAGCATTTGTCCCACTTGCTGGTAACGTCCACTAGAGAGATCCATTGGGGTTTTTTTGATGCAACTTTTTTGGGAAGTTGGCCAGCCTGACGCCTAACCTGCAGCACCTGGTATTCCCTGGTGGTTACCCACCAAGTGCTAACCAGCCACAACTCTGCTTATAGTAGTTTCTGAGATCTAACGAGATCAGGCTTCAATGTGGTATGGCTGCTGCGGCATAGACTATCTATATAATATAGTGCAGAAGAGTTCTAGAATCTAGATAGATTCAGTGCAACCAAGAATATCAATTTGAAATCCTGGTCGCCAGCTAGACAATGATAACATTTACTTGCTCAAGACGACATAATTTATGTTTTAAAAGATGTGTGTGAAATGGAGGCATGTTGCGGCTGTTTGCTTTTCAGAAATGCTCAAGGGGAGGAAACAGAACATCTTGCTTCAGAGAGACAACAGCTTCAGAATGATTTGAATGATACCGTTTCAGGGTAAACTGGCATCATGAACAACAGAGGGAGGCAGCTTCTGGTGTCTCTTGTCATGCATCAGTCAACAGGGAAGCAAAGGACACAGAAGTACTTTATGAAGTTACTTTTTTATTCAGGGTGAATCATAGAATCATAGAATGAGAAGGGACCTATAAAGGCAGGGGCATATTCAGGGGGGCAGACAGGGGGTTCAGCCCCAGGGCACAGAAAGAGCTCAGTAGAGGTTGGGCTGGGCTGCCGGGCACTGGGGAGATGGAGCCCAGACCTGGGAAGATGCACCAGCAGCTCCAGCACCAGCAACGGAACGGCGGTGGCCTGGTGAGGGCAGGCATGTCCCTTGGGGTCAGAAGGTGCCATTCCTCAAGCCACTTGGGAGGTGGGCAGGCAAACGAGTTGGCTGGCTGGTGCACGGGGTGGAGGACACGGGCCCCGGGCCCCACTGTAGGGATTCCTTCACTGGGATATACTTAAATATGATTAATCTCCCTTAACCAGTTGAGAGATTAAATATTGAAGGAATGATGAGTACTCAAACACAGATATCTTTTAGGTGCTTTATTGCATCAGATTGAAAGCAGGCAGGCTTGATGTTAGCTTCTCTTCTATGCTTAGCAGCCAGGAGAGCGAACAGGCAGGCTTGTTGATGGTAAAAAGCTCTCCCCTCCTCCTGCGGCTAGGGCTCTTTATTAACAATACACATCATAGATACGTCAGCACAGAAATCATCCAATAGACACACAGCTTGTTTCCTCCAAGCATGCTCAGTACAACGAGGTGATCTCACCCTTCTTTGGAATGCAACTCCCCCGCTTCTTCAGACGCCATTTTTAACCAGCCCTGTACTAAGCTCTCATTGGTCAGCCTATTACCATAGTACAGTGTTCTTAGTATGATGTAAGACTCCTCAGAACTATGCTGATAAAACATAGCATTAGAGCTAGATTCCCACACCCCACCTCCCCCAAACACCCACTGGCCACCTTCCCTCCCTCCCTCCCTCCTTTGGCGGTTATTTCACGTCCCGTCTCGTGGCGCGGTTCTGTAGCATTCGGTTTGACTCCGGTTTTCATCACGTGATTTGAATCCGGTGCTGCACCTGTTTCCAAGTACTCACGGGCCGCATGGTTGAATTCGATTTGTGCCCTTCCTCACTTCCTCTATTCGCATCGAAACGGCAGCGGGGAAACATTTACCATGAGGTTCGCGCCAAAACGCCTGAAAGAAAAATTCGGATAACCAGATAATCGATTATCTGGTTCACCGATGCACCAGAGAAGCAGTTAGGAATCGCAAAGTGGGAAAAATGAATCTGCGATCCGAATTCGTCGAAATCAGACGTCCCCTCAACTCGAATCGAGAAGCGCATTGAGCAGATTCCAGCCGTTTGAGAGGGGAATCACTAACCCCGCTCATGGCGCGCTTCAGGGGGCGTGGTCGGAGCCACTTCGAATTCAACTCACAGGTACGTGAGGTTTCGAAGACAGTAACTAGTCTCCAGCGGGGCCACAGAGAGGTAGGAGAGGGACGTGAAATAACCTCCTTCCTCTCCTCACAGAAAGGGCTTGCCAAGATGGGCGGGCGCACGCCCACCCCTCTATCCGTGGCTGCCTGCCAGCCCTTCGGTGGGACTCCGTGCCTTTTCCAGCTCCCCTGCCCTCTCCTCCTCACTGCCCTGTGAGTTCGGGCCAGGTGGAAGGAGACTGGCTGGCTTCTTGCAGCAGTTGGGGGAAGGGCAGGAGGGCGCGCGCAAAACTGATTTTGTCCCTGGACACTGACAACCCTAGCTACACCTCTGCTATATGTCCACCATGTCCAACCCCCTGCTCAATGCAGGTAATTGTCTAATTTTTTTCTTGAATATATATATATATATATATATATGCTCACACACATATACTGTATATCAAAATTAGTTGGGGGGGGAGGAAATACCACCAGAGAAGTGGTTCCCAACCTCAGGTTCCCCCAATGTTCTTAGACTACAATTCCCAGACATCCTGGCCAGCATAGCTAGTATTGAAGGCTTCTGTGAGTTTTAGTCCTAGATCATCTGGGAACCCAAGGTTGGGAACCACTCTACTAGAGGGTCCAAGAGCCCTTTAGATTTAAAAGAAATTAATTTTTAAAAAATCTAAAGGGTGAGGATTGCAAGAGCAAATAACGCTCTCCAAGTTCCAGGGAAGGATGTGTCCATTTCCCATTCTTTGGAGATTGCCCATTCTAGTCTAAAGACATCTTAGGAGCTGCCATAATATTAAATCACCTCTGTCTGTGATATGCTTATTAGACATGATGCCCACAATAAATAAAATATAATGGATTTTATTCCCGTGATCTAACAGCTGTATAACCTTCAAAATTATTAGCTTTCTTCAACCTTCAGCAATTCAGCCCGATGCTTTGCCATTACCAAACACACCAGTGTGTTGACATTTTAATCATTTGGAATTATATTATTTACAGCGCATGATGAGCTGCATTAGAAATTAACATTATTGCAACTCGATGAACGAGAGGTAGATGGAATTATGATGTAATATTTCAATAAAATCAGAGACAGATTAGATTAGGCCTCCAAGTGTCCTTTCCCATTTAGAGCCATTAAAAATCTCATATAAGTCTGGAACACATGATCTACTGCACTCATATCCTATTAAACCAAAACAGTTTGGGGCATTTTAAACTTCTTTTGCTTGTTTCCCATTCTATTCAGTTTGGGGACAGAGAGAAGCATTCATCTTCCATATGTCATTAAAAATCTTCAAACTGAGTGGCAGTTTGTAAGAACATAGAAACATAAGAAGATCACTGCTGGGTCCATGGATGGTGACCCTGAATTCATGGGGGCAATTAATCTACTATGGGTTTCTGCCCAAACCATGCACTCTTCAATCTGCTGAGCGCTATCCATAGAATCAGCTGGGAGGTGGGTACACGCACAGTGTGTGTGACTGGCTTCCTTGTAAGGACCCTGTTGACAGTCACTGCCCTGAAGCATGACACCTGGGTACCTGGGGAGGAGATGGCAGTGACAACATTGTAGCATCAGGAAGAGGGAGGTCAGATGACCAGGGCAGCATGAAAAGAGTGAGTTGGCCTTCCTAATTTGCTGAAGCCAATGAAGCACCAAGGTGAACAAAGTTCAGCATTTTGTTTTGTTTCAGCAAAACAGGATCTGTGAACACAACTGTGAACCAAACCTCAAATGAGCTCAACGTGTTGGTTTATTCTGGTTTCTGGTTCAGTTTGTGCCGATCTCTAGGTTGAACCTATTTACAGAGATCTGTATGCATTTTGAGGTTCCCTTCATTCAGCGATACTTCTATAACAAGCAAGTTATTAAGATGTGTTCAGCCATCCATTCTAAAAACCAACGTTATTTTTTGTTTGTTGCTACATGCCATCAAGTCAGAATTAACTTGACAGCACATAGCAACCTAAATAGGGCTTTCATTGTGAAATATTAGAGTAGGGCTGCAAGCAGCGGAAGACAAGTGGGGCATGAGTCCCAGACGCCACACTTGAGGGTGGTGCCAAAATGGGGGGGGGGCACCTCAGCTGCTTTTTATATTATTCACTGCCGTCAGCAGGAGCAGGGCATGGCATTGATGTTTGCCCCAGGTGACATGGATCCTATTTGAAGGCCTGTATTCGAGGAGTGGTTTGACCCGTTCCACATCCCCAGTGGCCTTCCGTGGCTGAGGAAAAATTTACACTCAGGCTTTGTGAGGCCTACTCCTTCACTCGATCCATTCCACCAGACATGTCAATTGTCCCGATTTGGCCGGGACATTCCCATTTTCCTAGCCCTTGTCCCGCCATCTTCCCAGAACATATCTTTCCCCAGAAATGTCCCGGGCAGTGGTGGCAGAGCAGCAGTAGCAGGAAGAGGAGGATGAGGAGCTAGCGCCGGGCAGCGGTGGCTTAGGAGCGAGATGTAGCAGCGGTAACTGGGCTCAGGCAAATGTGTGCAGGTGCGTGGCTCTTGGGGGATGAGGGGTGAGCCCAGGTGATGGGATGCCTGGGGTGGGGGAAGTCGTACTCCGTTGGCATCAGGGAAATCACCAGTGTTGGCAAGGGATCCCTCTTCTCCCCTCCTTGCTCCAAGCCCAAGGTGAGTGGGGTTTGGGCCTGGGAGTGGGTTAGCAAGGATGAGGAGGGAGCAGCAGGAGGAGGCGCACCACCCTGCCCACAGCCTGGAGTGCACCAAAGCTGTACATGCTGCCGCCGCGGCTTAGATACTGTTGCAGGCGCCATGGCCGCTGTTGGTAGGGCAAGATGCTCTAGCTCTGTGAGCTCAGGGTAGAAAAGAAGGCAAGGTCTAGAAACCAGAAATTGTTTTCTCCTCCCCGCCCCATGCATTAGTAGTAGCGGTGGGGGGGGCGTGGTGATTGGAAGGTGTGCGCTACGGCGGGAGCACCTGGCCAGGTGGAAGGATGACTGGAGTGGGAGCACAACCTCCCTGGCGTTTGACTCCCCCTTTTGCATCTGCCTGTTTCCACCTCCAAAGCCGGAGGAGAGAGAGAGAGAGCGTGCTCAGGAGCTCCTCTACCGGCCATTCCTCATTCTTTGGGGAGGGGGGAGAGACCTGGGGAATGGCAAGCAGAGTGAAACTGCTTTGACCCCTTCGGTGTGGTGGAAGGGGCAGTGTGTGTGCGTGCATGCATGCATGCACGTGCACGCACGGAAATGTCTCTGTTTGCCTGCACGCATTACATCTCCCTCCTCCCGCCCTGGCCAGCATAGGGAAAATATTGACAGCTATACATCACTCTGAGCATCTCACATTTTGTTTTTGTTTTCTGAAGGTCATCACTAGTTGTGCTTAGCAAATCATTAAGAAAAGAAAAAATATATTTAGTGTTCACCCACCCAGTCATCTGCCAGTGTCCCTCCTAAGCTATCAAAACACAAGTGTTCAATGCCTGATTACATAAGGTTTAACTCCTGATTACCAATCCGATCTTGCCTGATTTCGGAAGCTAAGCAGGTCAGCCCTGGCTAGTACTTGGATGGGAGACCACCAGGTAATACCAGATACTGTAGGGGCCTGGAGTAGGAACTGACAAACCACTCCAGTATTCCTGCCAAGAAAACTCCATGGACATGGAGTCACAAAGAGTCGGTTACGACTGTAATGACACAACATACACACCAATCACAAAACAAAGTGTGCTGGTTTGCAAGCTACAGGAGATAGTATACCTACCTGGTATTATAACCAAACAACTATCAGTATTTGAAGAACTGCCTTTAAAAAAAACAAAAATGAGCTTTCTGTTCTCAATTCCCTATAGATGTAACTTGGCAGTCAGTTTCAAGCTTGCGCCTTGCCTTCCCCAATTCAGAAATACATGTTGCTGCTATAGTATTTTTATAATATGAAAGTTATAATTTTTCCTGACTACTGAAGGAAGGAAGGAAGGAAGGAAGGAAGGAAGGAAGGAAGGAAGGAA
>JAHTLZ010004146.1:0-12946 GCA_023846285.1 Phrynocephalus versicolor
AATTCAAACCCATATATGAAATTCAAACTAGCTGACCTTTTTGCTTTAAGTGCTCAGGTGCTTTTTTAGGTTACCAGGGGGGGATATCAAACCTGTGTGGTAGAAGCTACATGGATTTTTTTTCTTTCTCCCAATCAAAATCCTATGCTTCCTCCTAGGTGCATGCTAAGGCAATTAGGAGTAGAGAGAGAGAGAGAGAGAGAGAGAGAAGAAAAGAAAATCCCAAATAGACAAAACAGGTTTATTTCATTTTCAAGTTTCAGCCTTCTTTTTTTACATTTTACACATTTCATTGACACGGAAACACTACAGACTACTATTGCAACATCTGTTTAAAAGGGGAAAAAAGGTAGGGGGGAGATGACAAAGTCACCTGATTGGAAAGACAACTTCTAGATTGGAGAACTACGTTAAGCGGAGATTTTATACAGTGTGCAAAAGGGGGAGAGGGAAAGGTCCTTCCCCTCCATTCTCCCAGCATTGTATCTGAATAAGCTACAGTTCCCGGGGGTGGGTGAGTGGGAGAGGATGTCTCATGCAGGCCCACACACAAACCAAAGGGCTCCCTCCTAGCATTTAATATGCACCTACTGTGCCAAGCTGGAACATCTTGACCTTGTAGCACAACATTCAAGGGATGTACACAATGATGCAACAAACAGGAATGTAAGGATCTCTCCACACAGGCCCAGCACTTCTTCAGAAACCCAGTCCTCCTGGGATAACTCATTTATTGGCAAAAATTTCTCATTACTATACATATATGTTGACCATCGGGGAAGAGTGTTCCCGATGGTGAGATCTCATCCTGATTGTCTTCCAGATGTTTTGCACTACAAACCCCACAATGCAAAGTCATTGGCCACTCTTTTAGGGGAGTTGTAGTCCAAACTGTCCGGAAAACACCTGATTGACTATCTCTGATTATGAGGTGTGGTAACATCGCCTGCATATACATGCATGAAGCCATCCATCCTTCGCTATTGGATGCAGGCACCTGGTATGTGTCCACTGAAATCTAAGTGTGTCACATGTGCAGCAGTCAGGTTTTATTTCTTCAGTTGTAATGTGTGATGTGAAAGTGCAGCATCTTCTTCTTCTGGAAGAGTCCTTATGTCACTTTACATCTAAGGCTCCCTCTGACTGTCTCACTGCACATGCATCGATCCTTGACCTCACTCTGCATCCATGATGAGTCCTTCTCAAGTAGACTTCTCAGGGAGGGTCTCTTTTGGACTGTCAGCAGTTGGCACTAAATAAACATTCGGCTGTAGGCTTTGTTGTCAACACGGGTGACCATCCTCTTACTCTTTGGGACTACTTTGGGCTAAAGGTGGAGGCTCTCGTGGTTAAATATCACTACACACCTACGTGAGAAGTAGACCTTGTAGACTAATTGGGGCTTGAAGGAACCTCAAGGATGGATGATCTAACCCAACTCCCTTGAAGGCAGGAAACCCATAGCAAAGTTTCTGGACACTTAGACTGTCCTTGAAAGTCTCTTGATGAAAGAGAATAACTACTTGCCAGAGGAGACTATTCCAACTGTTTTAACAGCTTGTACCACCAGGAAATTGTCCCAAACAATTATTCATCAAATCTGAGTCTATGGGTTCAAATTCTGTCTGTTGGAGAAATAGTTGGAATTACCATCAGAGATGGGCCTCTTATGAAAAAGGACACACTTTTTCATCATTTCGTAAGCCTTTGAAACATTACAAAATGAAACATTTCTTTTGGTTGAAAATGAAACATTTTGTTACTCTGTAAAATGCCTCCCTTACCCACCAGATTTGGTGCCTCTAGAACCCAGGGGAGCCATTTTATAGAGTAACAAAGCGTTGTTTTGCTACTTTTTTGTTGCAAAAAATCATTTAAAAATGAAACGAAACGCTAGTAAAAAAATGAAACGAAACAAAACTCTATTTTTCTGTTTCGTGCCCATCCTTAAGTACCATGTTACTAGTCTCAAGATATTTGGAGACAGACATGATATCCCTGCTTCGACATCTTTCCTTGAGCCTCAGCTTATCCAGTTCTTTCATCTTGTGATCCTTCAGCATTTGGTCATGAAAGACCTTTGATGTTTAAACTAGGTTTTAAAAATGGCTCTCATAGGAGGCTGAAATATCCTTTAAATAACACTTGAAATCTGTTTTAAGTGATTTTAATCTATCTATTGCACAATGGTTCAAGACTCTTGGTAAGCAAAGAGCAATAAACACATATTTTAAATACTGTATGTGAAATATATATTAGTTGAACATTTCCTCCACCGACTGGGTCTCCAGGACCTTCCACACACTGGCCACCCTTCTCTGAACACATTCCTCCTTGATGTCCTTTTTAAATTGTGGTGTCAGGACTTAATCTCAGAGTAGTACATCTAAGGGGCAGGTTAGAGGAAATTCCAAGGTGTAGCCTGCACAATTAAAACTGTAAACTGCCCAAAGAGTGTTTTAAGTGCTATGGGGCAGTATATAAGCAGCACCCTGATCCAGCATGGCTCTTCTTATGTTCTTATGATGGCCTTCTAGGCTCCTTTGGACGTCATGATTCTATTACTGTCTGTGCCAATGGTTTCCGGTCTTGGGTCCCCAGATGTTCTTGGACTAAAACTTTCCACTAGCAATGGTAGCCAGGATTTCTGGGAGCTGCGGTCCAAAGAACATATTGGGATCGAAGGCTGGGTACAACTGATCTAAGTTGACGGGCCATTACTCTTTTCAGAGTTTCTACTGGGGTTGTTCCCTTCACCTTCTGATCTGGCCACTTCAAGCAAGTTGATACAGATTAATACAGTATTATAAATCCCAGGCATCAGTCCTGTAGTTTCACTCTTGTCCGACAGATGAGGGTAAACACAGAGATTTTCATCTAGGTACAGATCTGGCAACATGCACTAGCCCAAGGGCAAGCAAAGTCTGGGACGTGAGCCATGTGTGGCCTCTGAAAGCCAATTTCTCCACCCACCCCACTTTTAAGAAAAAAGGTCTTCTCCCACAACCCACAATCCTGGAAACATTCAGAAATAGCAGTTTTTGAACCCGTGTGTGTGTGCGTGTGTGTGGAGATCAAAGCCTCTTCACCACAAAGCATCCTGAATAATAATATAAAAATGCAATCAAGGAGTTGGTGCCCTTTGATTTTTCTGTTCTGACACAACCCCACCCAACCACCCAAAAAATCTTGACCATTTCTGATTCTGAAATGTCCTCTATTAGAGAGGTCAAAAGGCTCTTTCTCCAACTTGCTCATGTTCTCTCCGATGTACTACAGTATCTCTCCGTTTTGAACGTCCAGGCGGCTCCCAGAGAGGAGGAAGGTCTGCCACTCGCTGTCTATCAGGCATTCACCGCTCACATAGGACATTCTTTCAATGGGTTCAACAGGAAAAAAGGATCTTTTGCATCAGTTTCGTGGAACCTCTGATAAGGTGAAAATACACCCCGGCGGTGGCCGCTTCCTCACGACAGGACACACACCAGGTACGTGGGTGTCAGGAAGAAGAGAAAATTCTTTCGCTCGGAAACTTTTGCAACCAGCTCTGGTCCCAAAAATTCTGCCGCCACCAAGGTCTGCCTGGCGAGGGGACTTAACCTTCCGGAAATGATGCATGCAGGATTTATACTGAAAACAAACAGAAATACAAAAACCATGATGTGCTTTAAAAATATGTATCTGAATTGGTAGCTGAGAAAAACACATCCTTCAAGTGTTCCCAGATGTTCTAAAAGTCCAGGTCATCTTGATCAATGGCCACATCCTTGTTTTTAGAGGCCCAGCTGCTGCCGTCTTCTGTTCCTTTCCTAGCACTTGCTGGACGAGAAGCTTGGCCTTCGTCTTCCTCCTCCTCCTCCTCTTCTTCGCTGTCAGGGTACATGTTTCCTGATTTACCGTCTGCACCGTTTTGGGCCTCTCCATTCTTGCCACTGGTTGCATTCTCTTCTTCCTGACACTCTTGGCCATCGTTGGCATCCTCAGATCCTTTCTGGGACTGCTGTGAGAAGTTCCCCATGCAGGAGATTGTGGACCTTTTTCGGATGGTTTGCATGATTCCATCAACTTCGTCTTCTTCCTCTTCTTCTTCTTCTGCTGCTGCAGTTGCTGCGGGATCTTCTTCTTCTCCAGGGCAGGCCTGTTCAGGTTCACCACTCTTTTCTTCTTCTCCTGCTCCTTCTGCCCCAGTGTCAGCTTCACCCACAGCCCCATTTTGACCCTCATCTTCCACTCCTGCCATTTCTGAACAAGGCTTGCCGCCTGCATCTGGGCCAGCCTCGTTTCTCCCATCACTGGCCTGAGCCTCTCCTTCAACTTCACCCTCTCCTTCTGCAGCTTCTGTTCCTGAACCCTCAACACCGTCCACATTTCCTGCACATTCAGACACATCCCTTTGACTCTCTCCTTTGGCTTCAGCTTGTTCAGCTTCTGGACCCCCTGCTGTGCTCTCCGTTTCATCTTCCCCTTTGGCTGCTTCCTCACCCTCTTCTTTCTGTCCTTCCTCTTGGCCTTCATCCACGCCTTTCTCTTCTTCTTCTTCTTTTTCATTCCTTTCTTCCTCGCCTTCATCTTTGGCTTCCTCTTCCTCATTATCCTCTTCATGATCACCCTCTCCTCCCCCTTGGTCCTCACCTTCTTCCTTCTCCTCCTCCATTTCATCTTCCACTTCCTCTTTTTCTTCTTTCTCTTCTACAGGATGTCCCTCCTTTCCTTCCTCTTTTTCTTTTGTTTTGTCTTCCTCCACCTTTTCTCCTTCTACCTTCTCCTCTTCTTCCTCCATTTCTTTGTCTTCTTCTGCTTCCTGTGCTGCATTCTCCTGGTCATGTTCTTGCTCATCTTCCTCCAACTTGCCAGCCTCCTCCTCCTCCTTTTCTTCCTCTTTCACATCCACATCCTCTTCCTTTCCTTGTTCTACTTCCTCCTCCTCCTTTTCTCCCTCTGCACCACCTTCCTCCTCCTCCTCCTCCTCTTCTTTCTGTATTGCTTCCTCTTCCTCTCCTTCCTCCATTGCTGCCTCCTCCTCCTCCTTCTTTCCTTCCTCTACGCCACCTTCCTGCTTCTCTTCTTTCTGTATTACTTCCTCTCCTTCCTCCATTGCTGCCTCTTCCTCCTTTTCTTCCTCTACACCACCTTCCTCCTTCTCTTCTTCCTGTATTACTTCCTCTTCCTTTCCTTCCTCCATTGCTGCCTCCTTCTCCTTTTCTTCCTCTGCATTACCTTCCTCCTCCTCTTTTCCTTCCTGCACTTCCTCCTCTCCCTTCATTGCTTCTTTCTCCTTCTTTTCTTCATCCTCTCTCACTTCCTTACTGTTCTCATTCCCTGCCAGGTCTTCCTTGAGAGTGCCAGCTTCATCCTCTGCCACCACCTGTTCTGCCACCCCCTCCTGCCCTTCTTGTTCATCGCTCTCCCCTGCCTCTTTGCCCTCTTCCATTTGCTGGTTTGATTCAAGTTCAGCAACTTCCCCTTCTGCTGGTTTGGAGTCTTCATCCTGACCTTCTTCAGCAATTTCGTCTTCTAATGACTTTTTGGGAGGACCAGGTTTATTCATCCTCAGGATTTGCTGGAGGTCAAAGGCCTTCACCACTGGGGCATTGGATGCCACCACTGGTGGGGGTCGCGTGGCCCTGGCCACCAACTTCTTCCTGATACAGGCATCGCATGGGCAATACTCTTCTTCACTTGGTTGGTCGCTATCATCATCCCGAATGGTACTAAAAAGGGAATCATCATCTATCTCAGCAGATAGGTCCCTCACCTCCAGCTGTTTACTCTGGTTGCCATTCCGGTCATTGTAGAGTGACATTTTGTGAATGCTTTGCAGGTGTCGTCTTCGGTTCTCCACCTGCAGTGTGGATTCCTGTTGCATTTGGTCCGGCGGCCTGGGAACCCTCTGCCCTGCCCTGCTTCTGATTTTCATCAGTTCCTTGTCTATACTCCTTTGTATCCTCTTGCTCACTTCATCTTTCACCTCGGAAATCATCATGTTCACCTCCTCGCTGTCGGGCAGGTTCCACTTCACTTTCAGCTCATTCATGGCAGTGGCGTAGTGGGTCATGAACTCCTTCTTGATCTTCTTCAAAAGCCTGAGCACCCACGTTGGGTCGGGGGCGATGGATTGTTGCTGGACAAGGGGGGCAGCTTCCTCCAGGGGCTGATGAGCGACTATGTCGCTGGGTTCAGCTTCGGCGTTGGGCTCGTCTGCAAGCTCCGTGGCTCCATCTTCTGCGGGCTCTTCTTCACCCTTCCCCTCACTTGCGGCTGGTTCGGCTTCAGCCTCATGGATGCTTGGCTCTTCAGGAGCTGCTTTGCCATTTTCAGGAGTTGGATCATCTTCTCCTTCCGTGACAACCGTGCCATCCTCGGTTTCCTCTTGGACAGTCTCTGCGTCAGTGACCGTTTCGTCACACTCAGTGTTTTCATCTTGCTTGCTGCCTCCTCCTCCCTCTTCTTCCCCGGCCATTTCATTCTCTTCCTCCTGTTCTGTTTCGCAGTGACTGCCTTGACACTCCCCTGCTCCATCTTCTCCCTCTCCTCCATCTGACACCACTTTTCTTCCTGCTTCAGAGGTTGAGCAAGGGGTCAGTGCCCGAGAACAGAGCTCTTCCTCTTCGTTATGATCAGCCCCCTCCCCTGTATTGGCGGCTGCTTCTCCTTCTTCTCCTTCAGCGGGTTTGGCTTCATCCATTTTCTCTGGCGATAAGGCACGGTCCTGAGCGCCAGCCACGCTCCCCTCTCCTGAACCTCCATCACCGCTACCCACATCCACTCCTGAAGATGACATTGGCGTGAAGTCGCCATCTTTTAATTTACGGCTTTTGTCGCTCGACGTGACTTTGGCCTGGCCCTCCTCTTGTAGGCCTGAGCAGGCGGCGTCTTTTTCGGAGGTGCAACCAAACCAGAGGGCTTGGAAAATATTCATGAGGTCCGTATACAGGGGTCTGCGCCGGCCTTTGTTTGACTTAACGGACGAGTCCAGCTCTTCGTCCAGGAGTTGAAGGCTGGCAAGGCAGGTGATCAAAACATTGGCCGAGTTGCTGAGCTTTCTCCCCATGGTTGGGGACACCTCGGGCAAACTGTGCGAACGGTCCATTTTGGCTTCTTGCTTGGACGCCAGCAGAGCCTTCATGATCTGCACCGAAGCCTGAACGGTGTCGGGCAACTCCTTTCTGTGGTTGTTCTGGGTGGAGAGGGCAGCGAGGTCACATTGCGCTTGGCTAGATTCAGCCTCTTCCTTGGCGACCACTTCAGAAGACCTCTGCTCCTTGGGCTCCTCCTCTTTTGCCACCTCCCCGACCGCCTCTGCTTCCTCGGTCTCAGCCTCAGCCTCACCCCCAGCCACTGCTGCTGCTGGTGGTGGTGGTGGTGGTTCTTTGCCTTCTTTGCCCCCTTCTTCTTTTTTCTCTTCCGACCCGCCGCACGACGACTCCTGATTGTTGCAGCAACTCGGTAGTTCGGCATCCAGGTCTGCCCCCTCCCCATCATCCTGCATCTCGCATTTCATCTGCAGAGTGTCCGAAGGAATTTTCCTCAGCCACTCCTGGACAACATCCTCCGGGGAGGTGTTGGGAAGGGAAGAAGGGATGATCCCGTCGTCATCGGCGCAGGAGGCAGCTTCTGTTCTGGCTTCCTCGTGGCAAAACTTTCCCTCCGTATTGGAGCGATCCGACTGATCACCAATCTCGTTTGTCACGGCGGTCTCCACGGACTGTGAGCCCGCTGCTTCCTTCCGCTCTGTGTCTGCAGCGGGCTCTGATTCGGTACACACACTGGCGCTGTCATTCCTTTTCTTCAGCTGCACGGGCCTACTATTCCTGCTGCTCGGCCTCCCCTTTGGAGGCGCAGGGCAGCGCAGGCTGTACACGGAGGCCGAGGCCGAGGCTGATGCTTGGCTAGAGCAGTCTGCCTCCGGGTAGAGGTGCCTAGTTTTCCTCCGGCTCCGCTTGGAAGACGGCGCCATGCTTGACTGCGAACACGCGTCGTCGCTTCTCCGCGAGGCCTCCGTCGCTGCCCGTTGGCTCTTGGCCTCAGAATGGGAAGAAACCCTTGAACTCACGCTCCGAAGGTCATAGTGCCGGGTCTCTGCAGCCTGGCCGCATTTTGAGCAGGTAGACTCAGACCCATTTCCCCGTTGCGAAGAATCATCCTCAGAACTAAGTCTGACCTTTGCATGTTCATTTTTCCCACCACTGTCGGAAAAGCTGGAACAAGGAGAGATTGTGCAGCTGCTGCCGTCGGGCTGGATTCCCTTCAGGCTGCTTCGGATGGACCTGCTATAACATCTGGAGGTGCTGCTCATACTCTCTGCGTAGGCAGCTGGAGGCGCCGCTGTTTCACTGAATGAAGACACATTGGAGTGAGGAGAGCTGGAGTCATCATGAGAGGCCTGGCCTCCCACATCCCTTTTCTCCACTTCATGTGAGCTTCTGGAATAGTAAGAGGCTCTGCTGCTCGACCTGGCGTCTTCTGCATGGAGAGAACTCTTTGCTTGCTTCTTTTTGGTGGCGGAACTTCGCCGCGACCCGGAAGACACATGTGAACCTGTGTCCAGGTGATTCCGGCTCTGTTTGCTTCTCTGCGATCTTCTGGAGGAAGTGGAGGCGGCGCTGCAGGCCGGGGCTTCATTGCTGTCACTCCGCCTGCTGTTCCCATCACAAGATCGGGAGTAGAAGGACTTTCCCGAAGAACATCTGTCACTCTCGCTGGCATCATCCTTGGCAGGTGGATCAGAGGTCGCCTTCTCCGAGACTGAATAGGCTTCGTTGATTTCCTCTTCGTCCGGCTCAACGTCTCCCTCCGCGGCATCATTTTTAGGGCACGAATCCGTCGAGAAGGAAGTGATTGCGTGATCGTTCTCAGAAACCTCGTCTCCTTGGTCCTTTGGTCTACCAGGATTGCTGCACTTACTAGACTGGCTGCAGAAGCTGTGCGGGGAGGAAGAGCTGTCCATAACATCTTCCCTTTCCTTGATGCTGGTGGAGGAAATGGTTCTTGCCACGCTGCACGCTTCTTCATATATCTCGATCTGGCTCTCCGCAGAACACCGAGATGTCCTGGATTTGGTACTTCCCGGCCTGCTTCCTTTGCTTTCTTCTGGGGCTTCCCCGCCCACCACGATGCCATCCTCTTCGTTCTCCGAATTGGCCGAGGTACCTATAGCCTCTCTTTCCCCCAGTGTTCCATTTTGTCTTTGGTTGGCCTGGAGGCAATCGCATGGGGAGCTGCATGTTTTCATCGAATGGTATTCGACGGTATTTTGGACCGTCTCTGTATAATGCGAGGATTCGCGTACAATGTGCTTGGTGTACTCGTCTCCGCTGGAGGAGGTGCGGATGCTGTCGACGGAGGCTACCTTTTCCCGGACTATCCTACGCCGTGAGGACGTGCTGGAGCAGGAGGAGTGGGTGTGCCACGTATTCTTGGCCCCGGGCTCCTCCTTTGGACCAGCGTGCATGGGGTTTTTCCAGATGTCGTAGGGCTTGCACAACTTGCCGCAGTTGTGGCAACGAGCCTCCTCGATCTCTGATTCTTCGAGGTTGGAAACGTAAGAGTCGGCATCGCAGGGGTACAAGGAATCATCCATCTCGGAGCTGGCCTCGGGGTTCTCCGTAGTTTCCCCTCTGTTATCTTCGCTCATAGCTAGCTCCTCGCAAAGCACCCTGTTCATCAGGCTCGACTTCTTGATCTGCGTGGACCACTGGAGAGTTTCGTCGTTGATCAGGCGGAAGCGGACCTTCATCTCAACCGATAAACTCCCATCTTTATTCATGTGCACGCTCTTCTCTATGTCATCGTGGACCAGATCCCCTCCTTTAGAGCGGACGTAACTGTGGACGGAAGGAGCGCCGTTCTCCGAGGACGCAAGCCCGTTGGGATAGGACTTTTCTGACGATAAGGATAGCCGTGCGGATCGGTTGCTCAAGGACGATCGCGGGTGAATCACGCTCTTTTTGGCTTTCAGGCCAAAATCCACTGTGGTCCGCAGGACAGGGAAAGGGAAAGGAATAAAGTGTGTGGGGCGGGGGGGGGGAGAGAAACAGAAGGGAAATAGTAAGCACACCAGACCTACGGACCCAGACATGGAAAGCGGTATACTCAGCACAGCAGGACCAATTATCCCTGGAATCAGTATCTGCAAATTCACTTATCCACAGTCTGAAAATATTTTTTAAAAAACCCTAGGAATATATATTTCTAAAGATGAAATTGCCCGAACGGGCCGCCAGAAGGAGCCAGAGACCATGTTATGGATAGTGTTTGCTCTTAAAATACAGTTTGCTGTTATCTGCATTTTTCAGCATCCACAGGTGGTGGCTGGAACAGGTCCCCCACAGATTTGAAGCTCCTTCTGTATAAACATCTTGGAACTGCAGAGCCTGAAGGGACGCCATGGATCATCAAGTCGACCTAGTCAAGGAGGCCCAGCAGGGAATCAAACTCCCAAACCTCTCATTCTGCATCCAGATGCCTATAACAACAAGCGACAGTACGTTCTACACCACTGCTTGGGCGCCAGCTTTCACCCAGGGAAGACCAAAGCACAGACTTGCAGATGCCGGCTGGGGTGGGGGTGGGGTGGGGTGGGGTCAACAAGCAGTAACCATAGCCAGGGCTAGAGAATATGGGATGTGTGTGTGTCTTGTGTCGTTACAGTCGTGACCGACTCTTCGTGACCTCATGTCCATGGAGTTTTCTTGGCCGGAATACTGGAGTGGTTTGCCAGTTCCTACTCCAGGGGCCTACGGCCCCTGGTATTCCCTGGTGGTCTCCCATCCAAGTACTAACCAGGGCCGACCCTGCTTAGCTTCCGAAATCAGGTGAAATCGGATGTGCTCAGGGCATCTAGGCAGCTAGAGAATATTGGATATGGAAGCCCAAAGACATCTAGAGGACTGCATTTTGCCTGGGCAAAATGATATATGAGGGAATTCCTACTATATAACTTTATATGTATTAACATACATGATTACATTGATTGATTTCATAAGAACACCTGTGTTTTCCATGTTACTTTCCTTTTCCCTTTTTTGTGTGCTCTTTGTAGCTCTAATTTTACCTTTTAATGTTCTAAGACAGTGGTTCTCAACCTGTGGGTCCCCAGATATTCCTGGACTGCAATTCCCAGAAATCCTGGTCAGCTCAGCTAGTGACGAAGACTTCTGGGAGTTGCAGTCCAGGAACGTCTGGTGACCCACAGGCTGAGAACCACTGTTCTAAAATGCCTTCTCTAATTCCCTGTTTTTAACTTGAATAATATGCGTTAAATGTTCTGGGTTGTATATGGTCCCTCATTACTGTAAGCCACCTTGGGTCCTTTTCCAAGGAGAAAGGTGGGGTAAAAATATTCTAAATAAATAAATAAATAAATAAGTGTCAGTCAAACATGGGAAGGATGCAAGGATCCAGGCACAAATGCCTGATTCTCAGGGCTCGCCTGGAAGGCACCTCAAATTGCAAGATAAATCCAATCGGGGGGGGGGGGGGTGTAGCAAAATTAGAAGAGACATGGAATCCATTCTTGCTTTTTATTGAAATGTGTATTTTAAAACTTTTTTAAAAAGTGTTTTTTTAAAAACCCTTTTAAAACACTCCGACCCACCTGCCAAGGGCCCAACCAGGAGTCTGTCTATGGTTTAGAAATGCAGCCTCTGGAGTCATCCAGAAATGTCCACACTGCACCTCCTTGACAAGGGCATGGGCTGGGTGATCCACAGGGTCTCTCCCAGGATGGTAGTTTGGGTATTTGTACACGACCCCTAAACTCCGCCGCAAATGGCTCCCAGCTCCGGAGCTTAAAACTGTTTCCCCACCAGCTCCGGAGTTTACAGATAATTAAGTGCGACCACGCCCACCTAAGCGCGTCCCAGCGCACTTTTCAGGTACCTGCTCTCCGGAGGTGAAAATTCCTGATGCGGATATAACGTAGTGACTGCCGGGCTCTCCTTGCTTCTGCTTGTTCTTTTTTTGCCCCCCGCCCCTTTAAGAGATCTGAATGCAGTGCCGGGATGGCAGAACGGAGGTGAGCGGCATTCTTTTCCTCCTTTTTTTCTCCCTCCCCTCACGCAGCCAGCAGCCAGGAGTGCGGAGGGGGTGGGAACGCAGGAACAGCGACAAAGCCCTAAGATCTCTGGTCTGAATTTAAGTGGTCAGTGGATCTTAGGGGTCATGTGAAAAGAAGCAGCAGGAAGAGCTGGTCATTATCTACAAATCTTTATATGGCTTGGGTCTAGGCTGAAGGGCCTTATCTCCCCATTGGGAGCCTTCTCGGCATTTAAGATCATCAAAGGATGTCCTCCGATTGGTCCCATTGCCAACGCAGGCACGGCTGATGGAGACACGAGAGAGGGCCTCCTCTGTGGCAGCTCCCAAGCTATGGAACTCTCTGTCTCAGGAAATCAGGCTGTTCCCCTCACGTTTATCCTTCTACCAAGAGCTGAAGACGCCCCACCTTTCAGGCAGGCTTTTAACAATCATGATTAAGTCCTGCAATCCTGTTTTTGTTAAATTCAGTTTGTTTCTAATGTTTTCAGCCATTCAATTGCTATACTTTAATTGTTTTAATGTATAATTTATTATGCTTTTATTTTTGTTCCCTTTAATATTGTGAGCTGCCTTGGGTCCCTTTACTGCAGTGGTTCCCAACCTGGGGGACCCCTTTGGGGGTGGAAAGACCATCTCACAGGGGTCGCCATGAGCCAGTGAAGAAAAAGGCACCAACGACTTGGGTCTGGAGAAGGGGGGGAGAGTGAGTTACAGCTTGATAGGTTGGAGGGGATGTCAGTCAGTAGCACCAGAGGCTGCGATTGGCTGAGGGTGCCTGTAGAGGGCAATTCTGTATGGCACCTGCGGCAGTGGCCTGTCATAGGGGTCTTGTGGCCTCTTCCGAGCAGGGCAAGGGGTCACCACAACATGAGGCACTGTATTAAAGGGTTGTGGCATTAGGAAGGTT